>UELU01004144.1:0-18248 GCA_900490025.1 Megastigmus dorsalis
TTATGTTTACTTATGGTTACACCTGTGTATAACAAACAAAAGTATAAATAAACAAATTTTTAGTTATTATAATTATATTCTTTTTTCAAAACCATCAATGTTAATAACTAGTTAAATCTTAGAATCTCGTAACTTCAGACACTTTAATTTTTTTTTTATACAAATATATACATACTCTCAAAAAAATTTGTTATTTCTATTTCTCTCTTGTTGCATTTAATATTATTTTGTAGAAGAGTTTTAGTACTCATTGGTGGAGATGGTAAAACTCTTTTTTTTTTAATATTTGCAATAATCCATCTGCTTTTGAATGAGCTGTTTTGCTATTGACTATCCACTTTCTTAATTCAATGATTTCTTGCTCATCTGGAGTGTAGGTGGATTCAATAAATGCTTCATCACTGTCACATACTAGCATTTCGTTACTGTAAGACTTTTGTAGTTGTAAATGTAGGCAACCAAACTTTATACAAGATTCGCATACAAAAAAAGAGGATTGTTGATGAAGTTGAGAGGAATCAATTTCATCCAAGTTCGTTTCACTTTTATCACTGAGCAACAAATCTGCAGTTTCAATATTAACCATACTTTTCTCGTCATCACTAGTTATTGCATCAAATTGTACCAATTCTATGTTGTTTTTAACGTAGAATGTTTTCTGTTCTTTTCGTCATCTATATTCTTTGCACCGAATTTTATTTTTTTCAGACATTTTTTGTACACTTTTATTTCAAATCAAAACACTCACTTGCACGAGCTTAAATCTAACCTTACGCAACGCTTAACCGACGCATGCGCCACATGCGCCTATCGCTTCAAGTTTATAATTTGAATTTTTCACGATTTTTTAGCGAAAATTTACTCTAAAAAATAGCTTAAAGTTTTATTAAAAATCCTATTAATTATTAGTGAATAGACTAATTTTGCTCGCGAAATTTCTAACAGGGTAATTAATTCATCAGCTAAGTATGAGAAAAAATTCATGGGCTCAAGTTGCAAAACGTTAAGATATTGAAAATTGAATTGCCTTCTCCTTAAGTAGACAATTAATTTTGAGTACACAAAATGCACGCATATAACTAATTGATGATGAAGCATTGAGTCTGTTGAATTAAAAAATGAATTTTATTTTCAACACTGCAAAACTAAGAAATAGGCAGCATCCGAATAGTATAATTTTTAAAAGTTATTTTCAATAACCGTATATCTCCTGCTCGCTTTTCCATCCACGGCGAACTAAAACTTTTTCCACCCAATAATAGCGCTAACGTTGCAAAGGCAGTGCGCGATACTCACCCCGACACACACACGCATACACACACACATACATCCACATACACATACTCATAAAACGAAAGAAAATTCCAAATCCACTTTCACCAGAAACTCGTGAGTTCTTTTAAAGTAAAGAGAGCGGAGAAAAAAGCAAATAGAAAATCCAGCAAGGAGGCGACGATCCGATAATTCACTCCCAATCTGTGTCTATCAAAGCGTTTTCATCTTCGGGAGACGTTCGTGGCCGGAAAGAAGGAAGAAGAAGCTGAAGACGAAGCATTGTCTTAGCGTTCTAGCCAAGTTTTAAGAGTCTCTCCACCCCCTCCCCCCTTCCTCCGCTCTCACTCTCTCACACACATACTCTCTCTCTCTTTCTCTCTCTCTTTCCTTCTCTCGCTCTCTCTCACTGTCTGTCTCCTTCAGTAGCCGCGAAATAATCGCGTTTGTCGCACGTGGTCGAGAAGATACTCGTTCCTTGATCGTTTCCACCTCCGCTTGTTTCAAGACTCGTTAAGTGGTCAGACTGTAAATACATTACTACCTGGTGTTCACCGGCTTACCACTAAAAGCCTCTCTTACATTCTACGTTCTTCTCTATCTCTTTCAGTTTTTTTTCTTTAAGGTTTCTTTCAATGAGCTTAATGTTTTACTGCACTATCATGGCAACTATTATTAGTAATTGTTTTAAATAAATATATTCCAAACTTTGCATTTTCTCATTACTTTTTTACTTGTCCATCTCTGATGATAATTACAGTTATTACGAACCATTTTTGGAAATAAGGTCTAATTAATAGTTCACCCAATAATTGCTTTTTCTCAAGGCTCATTTTACGATAACAAAACTGTAATTTACGTCTATTTTATTTTTAATACACTTCATCGATACAGTTGAAATTCGTTGGTAACTAAGCCCGCAAAACTTTTTCAATTAAAATTAAAATAAAAGCAGGAATTTTCAATGATTTATAAAAGATAGTTAAACAGTATATTGAAGCAAACTGAAATAATCTGAAAATTACCCCAAAGATTCAACATTATATAACTAATTAAAAATCCATTGTGTGAGAAACTTAAGTTATAAGTATAGATAAATCAATGTTCAAAAGCAAGTCAAATCAAACTATGTTCTTTCGAACTCGAATATTATCTTGAGTCGCAGTGACAGTAGTTACATTACAGATAGAGTCAGATAATCTTTCAATAATTCGAGGAGACGAAGTGACCTTAACTACCTAAATTCATGCCAATTGTCTCCCTCTCACTGGACACTTATCTCACGACAGTATGCATATATACACGGTGTTCAATATTAAACTTTTTTAATAACACGAGGAACCAGATATATGAGCAAAAAAGTTAATAATGGGTTTGCTAGTATACGCAAGTTAATCATTAGACTTAATTCAATTACATTAAATTATAAATTTAATTAGATTTTTAAATACAATTTTAATTTAACTACCGGTATTATTCTGCGAAAGTTACAAGATGAATATATTAACCACATCGATTTTATATGTATCATAACGTTTACATATTTTTGAATGCTTTGATTGATAGAAAACATTCGAAATAATAACACCTTAAAACAGTCTATAAAAAATCTTAACCATATGATATATTATATAAAAAAAGAGTAAAGGCGGCTGAATACAATTAAAAGCCATAAATAAAGCCATTAGTACTCGCCACCTCATACACTCGGAGCTTCGACAGAGTTTCAAATCAAACCAAAGATCTTACACAAGCTCGTACGCGTGCGTGTATGTGTATCGTGTGTACACTCGGGAGGGAAGGAAGGAAGGAAGCAAGAGGCGCTGCCACAAAACTTGCAAATCGGCCTATACATCGGTCCATCGAGCAGCACCGCCGATGAACGTTTCTCGTTTCGGAACTCGTTACCGAATCGTCGAGTGCGGTTTTCTTTGGCCCCAACCTAACCTTTCGCTCAAGTGTATCTCCTCTTATCAAGAGGCTCCTTCCCTCCCCAACCCCTGCTCCCGACTCTTCGATTTCACTTGCGTAAGCCAGAGAGAGAGAGAGAGAGAGAGAGGGAGAGAGAGAGATACGAAGTTGCGCGCGCTCACACGCGAAACTTCGAATTGAAATATTAATTGGTCCAAGAGTCAAGAAGCTAAGCGAGCGCGGAGAGAGGGAAAGAGGAGAGAAAGTGAGAGAGTCAGTTACTGCTGCTGCTCTGGCTCTGTTCTGCTTTGCTCTACTCTTGAGGCCCGCCAGCGAGAGCAAAGTTGTTATACGCGAAAACGTAAGGAACGAACGTTTGCATTGCCCCTAGCTCTCCCTCTTAGAGTGTGCGCGCGGGTATGTATGTGTGTGTGTGTGTGTGTATGCGTGTGCATGTGCGAGGCCCTTTTATAACTTGCGTTTTTAGCCGATTTCAGCTACTTGGGGAATTAATTGAACTAGTTGATTAGTGCTTGTGTACCTACACGACTTCTTTTCCTCCACTGCGTCAGGTGGAGTCTTCAATAAGCACTTGGACAATTTCGAGTATTTTGTTGTACCACTTCGTCTGTTATTTCTTACAACCGTCATTGTTCGTTTAGAAGTTGCAGTTTGCCTTAAAAGCATTAATGCAATTGCAGAGAATACGAGAAGACTGAATAACTATTTTCCAGGTTACATGCATTTTTAAATTTTAATAGGATTACAGGCTGAAAACGGTGTTTGTAGAAATTCCGATGTGAACGCAAGACCGTAATGAGTGAGTTCATTTCTCAGCAAAAAATAAAAGCCAAGTTAAGTAATAACCTGCTCACCGTCTTTAAAGGTCTACTAATTGGTACGAAAATAGAGCCTGTAAGTGCTTCTCATAAACAGCTTGCAGTGTCGTTATCGTCATCATAAACTTGGCATTCGTCAGTATAAATAATGACGAATCTTCTGCTCTAATTTGAAAGCTGCATAGAATCAAAAGGTATTTCCTGCCTCGATTTTCGTCATCGACCGATTAACCATCACACCTAGTGGGTATTTATAGGATTTTTTCCTCCTCCGGCCCTCCTACGGCGCGTCTCCCCATAACTTGCGGCGTATCTCCCGCTGGCTTCATTCTGACGCAGAACCACGCAAGATTGAGGACTGTTGAATATCCTCCACCCCCACCCCCTCCTCCTCCCAAGCGCGCGCCATCAGAAGCAGCAGTGGCAGGCGGCAGCCGGAGCATCACCTCTGGAGAGAGGAAGAGAGAGAGAGAGAGAGAGAGGAGGAGGAAAGCTCCAGAGCGGCTGTCCGTCGAGAAAGCCATCCCTTACTCTCGCCGACCACGACGCGAGCTTTGAACGAACGAACGATCGCAATTAGCGCGGCTCAACTTCGGCGGATTAATTAAGCGGTTTTTAGAGGGGGGCTGGAGGAAGGATGAACGAGCCAAGCCCAAGTCGCGCTCTCGCGATCGAGGTTAGGGCAAGTCTCGGGGCTTACTCGCGCGATAGTTGGGCCGCCAGTTTGGCTGCTGCTGACCTCGCTATCTCTGTGTGCGCGTGTGGCTCTCGACTCCCGGCGCCTGTGATGTCACTTTACGTAAATGCTCCAGTGATACCTGTCAATTATCCTATTTGCGCCGACCTGCTTTTTTGGACTTCACTCGGCGATACAAGCTTAAATCATCGCTTATTCCGACTGTTTCATTGAAATTCAGATCAAACCTTCGGTATACTTAAGTATCATATACCAACTGATATGTGTTTCGTGTGAAAAGTATATCATTCATTAAATATTTCCTATTGGCATATTTCTCTTCTGCACTTGCAAATGAAATCTCACAAAAAGATTTGTCTTTTTATTGCAACTTATAGGTCTCAATTTCATAAAATTTCTCTTTTCAAAGTTCGAAACCCTCACTTTATTACATCAGCGCTATAATCAAATTAGAATATTAAGAGTTATTTTTTGTGCAGCATAATAATAAGCCAGTCTCTCTCCCTCTCACTCAAGTCTACCTTTCTAGAATCTAACTCGCCGAATTTCGTTGTCTCTAACGATGCCAGTGTCTCTGTCCCTCGATTAATTCTCGGAGACTGCATGTCCACAAAGAAACGAAGATCAGTACCACAGAGGAGGAGAGAAAGAGAAATACAACGAGAGAGCGAGAGAGAGGTGATTATTAGAAGCTGAGGTTTGCAACTTGCTTGCCAGTCCAAGTTGTTGCTGTGCGCGCCGCCGACCAAAGAGAGAAGACTGCACAAGCTCCCTATATCTGTATATGCAGTGGGAAGACGGGTTACAGAGAAAGCGGGCCTTGTTCCCGAGATAATTAATCTTAAATGAAAACGCGTAGGACTTGATTCGCCTAACCGACTTGTCGCCTTTCCAGTGCCGCAGCCGAATAATTCAAATGGCAAGAGCGAGACAGAGACCGAAAGAGACCAAGAGAGAGAGACACAGAGAGAGAGAGAGAGAGAGAGAGAGAATTATAATTGCGCCCTCTGATTTTCAATGAGTCTCCTGCATGCTGTGTCGCATTTCCTTGCTTAACTGCTTTTCCAGGATACTCGAATGTGCTGCAGTGTGTGATCTTGTGGAGTAGTGAACGATCAAAAGTAGCGGATATGTTAGGAATTGAATTTATCAAATTGACCTTCTCGAATGGGCATGTATAATTGTTTAATAAGTATTGAATATAATTAAATCACGGATTTAATAAATAATAAACAAAAATTTAGCACAAATTTAATTTTATTTGTCCAAACAAGAAATACCGAAAAAGTAATACAAATTTCTTAAATAAAATACTATACTTTTCGCTTCGCTAAAAAGTCAACTTACCCAGAAGTGTCGAACAATATTTTATATCCCGAGAGCCTAAAAAATCATGTCAAACTTGTGATTTTCAGGTTAGAGTGGAATAAAAGTTTCTTATGCAGTTTGATCGATCGAACTGCGGTCACGTCAGAAAGTAAAAATGTTAAATAGGACCTGAAACCCTGAGTAATAATTGTTTTTCAATATGAAGCTAAAGCGGTAAAAATTCAAGAACTGCGATAATTAATTATCACAATTGAACAACTGACAGCTTTCTGAACGGTAAATTAACTTTCCTCCACATAAAAACGAGTTAAGGCGTCCAATATTCACAGTGTTCACTTATTTGATTCATGTGCGAGAAGGTTGAAAACTGCTACTCGTTAAAAAAATATAACTATTGAATAAATATAAAGTTGCTCAGTGAACTTTTTGCTTTATTTATCAACTTTTATCGGCACCAATGTAATTTTAGTACAAGAAGCGAGTTTTAGTACAATCGAGTTGTATGTTCTAATAGTCGGGATTAATTAGCATTTCTGTTTTGAGTAAATCCTAATTCAAATGTATTTCTGTAGACAACAGACGCTTATAATATGAATGTTTCAACTTATATTAATGCAATATTACTTTTATGATTGTGCTTTTCAATTTTTGCAAATACATAGTCAAGTCTCAATTATTTTATTCTGCAGCTTAGACTTTAAATCACGATGAAATCTAGTTCTTAAAAATCGATTACACGTAATGAAATAAACTCTGGAGCATAAAATATTCATAAGGCAGAAGAAAGTCAATTTGTGCTTTCCCACAATCTGCAACTGACTTAAAAAGTACAAATAAACACACAAATAAAGATAGAGAAAGAAAACAAACGAGTCCACCTAAAACGAAACAATATTTCGCTGAAGCGAAACCAATCAATTTGTTCTGAAGTAAACAACTCTGCGTCTCGCACGGGACACGAGAAATTTCTCTCTCTCTCTCTCTCTTTCCCGCGTTCTCATTCTATCTCTTTCTCTCACTCTCCCACTCGAATTCTATCTCAGACTGCACAAATGAAAAACCACTTCCGCCGAGTTTAATCCAATCGGCCGCTCGCGTTTGCTGCACCCTCACTCTCCTTCCTCTCTCACTCGCTCTCTCTCTCGCTCTCTCTCATAAATTTCGTCAAATCAAAAAGAAATGAGAGGGGAAAAATGTCGAAAGCTTCTCGTCCCGCAAGAAAGGAACGTCGCTTCAATCGTTCGCTGCCCTGCATAATGGCTCTGTGTCTCTTTTTCTTAAGCGCGCAGCTTGCGTTTTTTTCCATTTCTCTGTGAGTTCATGTATATGGGTCATTCCGGCTCTACCGAACAAACTAGGAAATAGGAATTCTAGAACGTTCTTTGGATTTAATTTCTATGAAAAAAGATATTTCAGACCACGATGCCGAGACAGACTTTTTTGTGCTGGGATGCGACGCGGTGGAAATGAAAGATTTTTCGCATCTTTTTGTCGAATTCCTCAATGACTTTCATCTTGGAAAATAAAAATCAAAAATATATGCAAAAGCATTATGTATTCTTGTTAAGAATATTGAATTTTTTAAATATCTTTTGAATATTCGAGTTGGTACAATATACACAGCCACGATATGATTTGTTAATATTACGCTAAATTTTTAAAGATATTAAAATTAGAAATACCGACGTAAATTATATCATGCTGAGAATTCGCTTTCATGTCTTATAAATATTTAAGATAATGATTATTACAAAACTCTAGAAAAAAGTGAGAGAAAAAACTTACGAGTGCATCTTTTAAAAATAGCCATTTCTATTTTTCGAGCTTTCCTCGCTGTCGACATGTAACTAACGGCATATATGCATGTATAAGGATATAAATACATACGTATAGTATGTCCCGACTCCTCTCATCGACTCATATCAGAATTCGATTCACGTTCTCCTGCCGATCCAGCCGCTCCAATTAAAACGTTAACGAAGATACAAATGAGCAAGCACTCGAATCGAAAGAGTGCGAGCTGGGCGAGGGGGAGGAAGAGGTAGTGGGGGGAGGGGAGGATAGGGGATTCGACAGGAAAGACATTAATAATTTCTGTAGTGCCAGAAGAGGGAGAAGAGTTGGCAGTGTAACGAGTCGACACCCCGCCCATGAGTTTTCTCTTACCTCCTCCCATCCTCTGGACTTACGACTCGGAAGGACGTGTAATTTCCTGCTGCTGCGCATAGACACGGGGGTCGTCCACCCTCGCCCGTTCTCTTTCACTCTACGCTGCACATTGGCTGTCTGCGCTCTTGTGATTACAGCGAAAAGAGCTTAATTTCAGTGCAATTCTATTGTTTCTGTTATTAATTAAATTAATGTTTCACGCAAGATGAAAAAACGCTTCTGGATTCTTGAGTAATGAGATTTTAGGCCCCGTCTCGCTACAGCATCGGATGACTTAAAACTACGTAAATTATGATATGGTGAGATAGACAATCCTTTGTACTGAACGTAGGATTTTGATTCTTGACCAGCTTGTCAAAATAATGAATATTAAGAACAAATGCTTAACTGAACACAAGTAAATAATACAGAAACGTCAATGTACACTCCGTCAAGATCTTGAGCTTGTAAAATGTGAGAAAAACGATTTGATCGTTCGTAAAATCTCGTTACGCAGAATTAATCTGTCAAGGCTAAAAACTGACTACATTGAACGCCTTCGGTCCCGTTTACTCATAATTTCTGTTCACTTCATTATACACCACGGACGCTCACGTATATGGTAGTTCGAAAGGGGCGGAAGGTGACGAGGAGGGGAGGAGGGAACACAAGAAACTGAATCGCATCTAATAATTCGAGCAAAACACGGCGCAAGGCAGTCTTGGGCGTGAATTATTCAGCGGCTGTATAAAAAATCCAAGAGCGGAGCTGCTCCCAGCTCAATCAAGAGGCCAACTCTCCCCATCGTGGAAAATTGTGAGCGACAGGCCGCGCAGACAAGATGATACCTCGCTAGCACACTCATACCCACTCACACGCTTCTCGCCACTTTAACCTCGCCAGCTACTATACCACGCCTTGGCCTCTCTCTCTCTCTCTCTCTCTCTCTCTACTTCTTTTGCCTGGCTGTGCTCGCTTTTGCTCGGCCGAGCCTGAAACACGTTCTACGTGAGCCAGTGCGCTAAGACGCACGTCCCACGCCGCGAGAGACTAGACACTCCGCTGCCTTTTCCTAGCTTCTTCTTCTTCTTCTTCTTCTTGCTCTTCTTTATTTTTTCTTCCGTTCCTCTGACCACGTTGTCTGGGCTGTCGCTAAACAGCGGCTGTATACAGGGTGAAAAAAAGTAAACAGCTCGGTAGAAAAAACGTAAGCAGGGGAGGGAACGGCCTTTGGCGGCCACGTATCGCACTTGTATAGCGGTGTGCGTGCGTGCGTGCGTGCGGGCGTGCGAGCATGTCATTCCAGCCATTCCTCTCCGACTATCCTCTGCTCTTTGGCTTCTCTCCTCTACTAATCAACCTAATTCCTAACTTGTAAAACACACAACGCGCTCGGGTCCATGGAGTCCTAACGAGGTTATCCCTTGTTAGGCATCGAACCCTTTCCGCTCTGTCTGCAGCCGACTCGTTGGCAAAAACCTCGCCGCGTCTCTCTCTCTCTCTCTCTCTTTCGTTCAAGCCAATAGCTGTATCGCTCTTTCCTGGCTGGCAGCGGCGGCGGCGGCCATTGTCCCGTTGTCTAGTCTCCATGGTAGTCCCAACTCGACGTTGGATTTCCGCTGATGCTGCGTCGGCGAATCAGCGTGGAAACGGGTGGAGAGGATCGACGGACGTCTAACTGCACAATTTGGCGCAATAGCGCAGCTCTGCCCCGGCGGTGGCCTCGAATCACTTTATCGCTCCGACATTTCTGCCGCTGCCCTCCCGCAGAAGCTCGGCCTATGTAAACTGAGATTTTAACGAGGACGAGGCCGAGGTAGGCTGCGCCGCCCCGCGGAGAAAGAGGATTCGGCTTGATCCTTTTTATACGAAGCGATCACGTGACGCGGGAAAAGTAGAGGCCATTCCTCTATGGTGGATGGCAGCACATTCGACCATAGCTACGGTACTGCGTGCTATTTAAAGTTATACCAGCGGTTCCGAGCTTGCGGGGAGGGATTCCAAATGAATTGCGGTGAGGCGCCGTGAGCAAAAGCTTCAGAATGTTCCTTGGCTCGATACGCCAATATGTGTCGTACTTAATTCGAAATTAAAAGCGACGTAGCGATGTTTTATGGACTACGGTGAAAAATCGACCGTTTCCTCCGAGTCGAAATTACCGCTAGTAAAATGAACTCAACTCATTGTACGTTTGATCGACGACGGTGACAAATCGTCCAATTCCTCCGAGTGAAAACTAATGCTAGTCAACTGAACTCAACTCACTGTAGTACTTTTATTTGATTATATTATTTGCTTTTTATAGTGATTTCAAATACATTTTTTTTAATTAGCATGTGAAATATAGGGTAAAAATTACTTTCTGTTATACACTGATGTTTGTATACACAGTAATTTTAAATACTTATCTACATTAACGACTTCTTTCTATTTAACACTTTCATCTTCAAACAAAACAGCAGTGTAATATATATATTACTTAGTTATATATCCAACTTATTGTTCGAAAAGGCTAATCCTACCAGCCGCTGATCGAACTAATTAAATAAAGATATTAAGTAGACTCAGAAAACTCCGATCCCGTACGCACTAACGCGGCTGCAGAGGCATATTTAAAAACACGCTTAATCCTTGATAGCGCCATTACCGCGTGCAAAAAATCATAAGATTTACCTTGCCGATCTCCAGGTCGCAAAACTTAACAGCGGTGCTTATTTCTCATTATATCGAACTCGTTCGAAAGGATTAAGTCTAATCATGCTAGCATTCACATTCTTTTTTCCGCCTCGTTTACGCACGTATCAAAAAAGTGGAAGAAGCAGAGGAAGGAGGAGGAAAAAAAGAATGGGCAATTGCGATTAAGCAGCCTACTACGGGTACAAAGTGTTTTACGATAATTGTCCGCGCCCGATAAAAGTCCTCTACACAATCGTCAGTTCTAATTACGTTTCCCAACTCTCTCTCTCTCTCTCACACACACACACACACACACACACACACACACACTTTACGTTTCTATTTAAGACATTACCTCGCCCCCTTTTTCTCTTATATATTGGCCTCCTTTTTATAACTTGTTCTTACGTTTGACTTTCCTTACTCGTTTCTTTATTTTCTTATTCTAATTTTCACATTTTATTTATGATGGACCCATTCAATGTGTTGACTCGTTAAGAGGATGTCAGAGCTTGTTGGTCATGTTTTAGTTGCCTTTTCGTCTTACATCTACATTTTATATAACAGTAAAAATATGAAGTTTGTTTTTTATTGATAAATCTATTTGTATCGCTGAATGTAAACGTTTATTTTAAAAAAGTGCATGCAATGTATGCAATTTTCGACTAGTATTCTGTACCATAACTCACCAGTGATAAGTCATTTATCTTTGTGGTGCTAACATAATATAAAAATAATTATAAATAGATTTTATAAAGTGTTGATTAAAATCATTGCAAGTGTTTTAAAAAGACTAATTTGTGTCCTTGAAATGCACACTACGAACCCCTTCTATCAGCATTCAATTAATATATGTCGATATAATCAATCGTTTCGACTAAGAAGACGAAATTCCGGCTATTCCAAAAAGTGCCTCAGAACCAAGTCGATAATCGATGATGCCTCTTCTTTTTCCCTCTATATCCTTTTTCCTCTAACCTGTATCTTCTATCTTTCGTTTCCGCTTTTCTTTATTCCTACCTCTCTCTCCCCCTCCCTCTCTCTACATCCCATTTCAATCTAACGGAATGCTTCATCTACTCGAAGTATCGACGTGTCAGCGAAATTTCTTTCCTCTAAAGGATAAGGAAAGTCCAAGAAAGATACGAAGCTCTTGTTGCTGAAGGAGAGAAGAAAAGAAAAGAGAGATATGCGAACACTCCACAGGTATACTGGATCTTCAGTCTATGTTTCTTTCAAGTGTAGAACCAAGAATTGCGAGAGAAACTCGCTAGAAGGATGCAAAGATAAAGGAAGATGGAGATAGCGTTTGTGTGAGTGGTTTTCGAAAGGTGGGTGGAACACGTGCGTTTGAGTGCAGTAGCGAGGGCCAGTTTTATGATCTGATAAAGTAAAGATTACAGAATGCTTGTTGTTGAGGAGGTTATGCAACATTCAGTGCTTATGTAAAATTCAAGGCACGAGCTGTTCCTTCCGATTTCTAGTTCTGCATACCTACTTAAAATGACGAAATCGAATAACATATTGATCAAGAACATAAAATAGAGTGCAGCCAGTGAAAAATGGGGAATTCAAATATGTAATAATTAATTGAATAAAACTACGTCTTTCTATTTCCCTTAAAAAGATTTTCTAAATTTTTAAATTGCTAAAAAAAAGTGTACTTACTGAGTTCCGAAAGAGTCGAATAACCGTCTAGGGTTTGCTTCATCTAAAACAGAATTTGGTGCCAGAAGTGCAGACATGCCAACTTACGAGTATCAGACTTTTCGTACAAACAAGTTCACGTACATACATTACTATTCGGAGTAAGCCCGAGAAAACAAAGGAAAAGGTAGATGCGCCGAACGCAATTCAGTGCTTTACATCCTGTTTACATAACGTCGATGTAGAAAACAAAGTCGAGGTAGCGAGCATAATAATAAAACGTCGATAAAAGAAGGCGGTGGAGGAGGAGGGAAAGGAGGAGGAGTGAGAAAGGGAGAGAGAGAGGGAGAGAAAGATAGAAGTGTCAGGCGGCGGCGGCGGCGAGTCCGCTTGCGGAAAAGGGAAAAGGTGTGAGGTAGATAGCGGCGTCGTGGGAAGATAAGAGGGTGAAAGACGACGAGAAAACGAGAAGAGCAGAGCGTGAGCTGAGTACAATTAGGTTCGCTCGCCCGCGGCTTTTCTTCTTCTTATTCTTCGCTGCTGCTGCAAGAGCTGCTGCACAAGCGCCTCTATCTTACACAGGAAGTCAGACCGAGACCGTCTCCTGGATTACGTGATTTTTCCCTCCTTTCTTTATTTCTTCTTTTTTTTTCACTCTCCTTTCGTTACAGGATAGCTTTTATTAACTTCTTACCCTACCTGTACGTTAGCATTAATATTGAAACTCGGAGAATATCTGATATACATATATACAACTGTCTTGTATGCATTATTCTCTCGAGTGACAGTTCTGTAAATTCATCAGTACGAAAGCCAAAGTAAATTGATTCTTACCCGATTCCTGCAAAACTTTGATTTAGTTATATCATAAATACTACTTAGAGATCACGAGTAAGCTAATAATTTTTCTAATTACGCATGAATCGATTATCGTACAACATAGCATTAAGGCAGCATTTTGATATGTCCAGCGCTCCAGCGCAATTCCACTCATCAACACTTGCAGCAGTAAAGCTTGCCCAAGTTAGGTCGGGGAATGCGTACACACACACACACACACACACACATAAACACACATGCGCAGCTGCACGCGTGGAGTGCGTGCGTCAAGATCTCAAATGTCATTTTAATATGTATGCCCTGCGGTATCCATGCACGCAAATATGTGCCCATACATTTACGTTCTATGTGCCATGACTGCGTAATCGTCCCCCGTTGCTGCTGCTGCTCCTGGCTGCAGCTTCTCGTGCACCACACCCGCTTACGCATTTGTCCATGTGTCAATGTGTGCACACCGTCGCTAATACACGTGTATCCCCTGTCCCTTTATGAATATCTGTTGTACATACGCGGACGCGCGCCTACGCAGAGACGTCGAGAGCCTTGTAAAAGGCTCTGGCAGCCGTCGGGAAGGAGAAAGGTAGGAGTGAGGGAGGAGAGAGGGAGGAGAGAAAGAGAAAACCGCAGGCGTGAATTCTAGCTTAGTGAAAACGATGGATGCGCGTTGCACATCATATTCCGTTGGCCCCGGCAAGCGTGAAATTGCACATTAAAATTGCTCTCTGACCTTTCTTTGCCGCTCGACACTTGGCTCTTGGCACAAGGCCTCTGCTCCATCTCCTTCAAGTCTTCTGGTCGTTCCGCTTGTTGCGTTGTCCTCTTCTCTCTCCCTATTGCTATCTCGCCCTCTCTATCCTTTTTCTCGCGTGAAAAAGCTTCCGCCACGCTGAGTGCTTTATATTGGCTGGATGAAGAATAGGACGATCTTAAGTAATGAGATATTTTAGAGGCGTCGCGCACCGTAAAGTATGCACTTTATTGCTGCTTTCGAATTTATTAATAAAATTTCGCTGGAACGGAATTTCATGTGCAGGCAGTTCGGCTGGATGTCTAATTTGCATACTAAAAGAAAGGCGTGAGGGACTTGGAGTGCGATCTTGTATGCAGGCAAAATCTTTAACTTTGTTAAATTAATTAAATTCTACGCGTCTGTAACATTATTTTTATATCCATTGTGTAGAAAAAATCGTGCTTTCGATCGAAAACAGTAGTAACTCTGCCAAGATCCTCACGAATTCGAGAAAAACACTACACGGTCATTCTCTCTCTCTCTCTCTCTCTCTCTCTCTCTCTCTCTCTCCCTCTCGTTCTCTCTCTTCCTCCCACCAATCGTCTCGTCCAGACCAATCGAGACATCGACAGCGATAAACTGATGAGAGAAGCGAACACCCAATCGCTCACGTACAATATTTTTCGCCAGCATTTAAGATAAACTTTGTGTATAGGCATTCGTGAACAAGCACATATATTGCAAGTAGGCCCACGATTAATATATCGTGTGTTAGCGCTAGTTGAGATGCAGCTCCCAAGAGTACACACATATATACCCTGTATAATATAGGCACGTGTGCAGCAGGCACAGAAACGCGCAAGTTTGATGCATACGTAGCACACATATAATTATTCAATATAGATAACGTTTCGCAAGTACTGCAGCACGTACAGACTCGTACGTGCTCGAATGAACAAAGTCATTATTTTTATTTTTTTTTTGTATACCTCGAGTGCACGCGACGCACTTACCCCCGGTACGCCAACATGAATCCATGCACGCACACAAACTTGCTACCAAAGGCCCGCAGCCAACCACCGCTCTACTTATACAAATAGCAGTGATCCTATCCATGGCCCATGTGCACCGTACACACAAGCGCGCGCACAGGCGGGTTTCGTAATGCCGCGCTGAAACGCAAAATTACGTACACGATTCATCGATCAAGGTCTGTAAACCTGATGCGGGGGAGGCTGACTTCTAGCGAGTCGACGTAAGTACCACAAACGTCAACCGCACGACTACCGCAACGAAAATCTGGCTCTGCCAAAGTAAACGAGCTCGTGTTCTTTATTTTTCCTTTTTTCTTTTTTCATCAAACATAAGTTCTTCTGGAACCGATGCCTTTTTGGGGTTAGAAAACAATCAAGTGGTCAGATAAAAAATTGGAATATTTTTTACCAATAAATCGTGATCCTAGACTAACTATGTTAGAAATAATTTGATGTAACGAGTTTTTCTAAAATATAAATATAGAAGAATAAATGAGATTTGATCATAAGAATAATGACATGTAAAGGTAATTAATTAAATAACTGTCTACTATAAATTTCACGCAAATGATTAACGATTGAACACGACAAATTCCCCAGTCACCCACTCAAAATGTGCCTTTGTCTTCTCCTCAAATTTATTGTCGAACAAAGTCACACGTCTGACAACTTTAATAAGGGTTAACAGACCCAAAAGAGAAGCGGTTCTCAGAGCTTTTTCTCGTAGGAAGAAATAAATAATCCGCAGTTGGCCTCTTCATTTGTAATGTCGTCGCTCGGGCCATTATGCGCGGCGTTTAAATGTCGGCTGGGCCGTCATTCCTTGAGCTCCGGGTGAGTTAGAGAGACGCTCTACAACGTGTAACGCTTACAGTAACAGAAACTCGTGCTTTTCTGAGCGCCATCGAGGATGACTGAGAAATGTTGCCGATTCAGTGCGCGAATCTGCTGATGGACGATTTTTGTCTACAGTACCATAAAAACAAATAAAATTGTGTATGAGCTCAACTTACTATGAAAGCTTTTCTTTTTCGAAATCAATAAATCTGAGATAAAACCGCTGCTTCAACAGTTTGCATTTTCAAAGAGTCTCAATTTTTGTCAATATTGTATTTCAATATACAATTAAATAAATAAATAAATAACCTTAATAATTTACAAACGACTTAAAAATAATCAGTTCTAAGGCAAGTTCAAATTAACTAAAATATTAGAATAATATATTTTTTCACGCCGTGTTTAAGTCTCAATGGACCTGAAGTCCGAAAATGACCAGTTTATGATGAGATACAGAAGACCAAACATGTGATTTTACGTTGTACAGTATATTTATAAAATCCTTAAGTCCCTAATATTATAGTAACCATACATTTTTGGACTCTGTGTCCATTGACTTTTGATCGGGAAATCATAAAGAAGACATGAATCGTATTTACGTACTATCATTCAAGAACAATATTAGTAGCTATATTTAAAAGAAAAACGGGTCCATCGCTCGAATCCTAAACAACAAACCAACGAAGTCTCAAACACGCAATCCCCTCTGAAATCAGGTCACATGCAAAGACGGAAGAAAAAAAGTCGACAAAGAATATCTCAGTGGCAGAAGCAGGGAAGCCGTAATCGCGGCTCGTTTATACACAAAAGGAGGGAGGCAGATAGGAAGAGAGGGACAGAGAGTGCCGTTAATGAACAAACCTCCGGGCCGGCAATTGATAAACTCAATGTACTGGAGGGGGGAGGGGCGGAGGGCGGAGGGCAAACCATCCCTAGACCGCGAGCACAACGTGCCAAAAATCAATAAAAGCCACACACGCGGCAGCCGTGTCTGCACTGCAGTATATATGTATATACATAGATGCAGTATGTATACGCGGCGAACCGGCGAATGCGCGAATAATGCAAAAAGCCATTTTCGGCAACTCGATTCTGGTGACGATGTGCAGCCATCTATACGTATATATATGCATTAGCCGCCAGCGTGGAAGGGTTAATAATCGGCGTGTTGACTCTTCCCCGTGGGTTTTGGCCAGCGTACGTGTATATATGGGGGAGAGGGAATTCGTTGGCGTCGATGAGGCCGCGAATGGCTTTACAACTGGACGCTATTGTGCACCGCGTCTCTCTCACTCTCGCTCGAACCTCTCCTGCAGGATTGTTTAGGCTCCGTGTCGCAGCGGCTCTTCCTTTTTCCTCGCTTGCTCGATTGACATCTGCTTTCTATGCAGGCCTGTGTTTTGGTTGTTGCTGGCCTTTCTCGATTTAATAGAGGACGGCCAAATTATCTAGTTTTGCATGCCGTCGAGCGTGATTGGCTCCATAATATTGAACTAAGGAACGTATTCTACCCGATTTATCAAATTAGTGGCACAAGACAGAACATTAAAAATGTGAAATTAGGATAAATTAAATTATCGGTGGAATATTACCTCAATTTCACATATTCGATTCTTTTTTTCATTAAAATTTCGAGAAAAAGATTGTGCAATAAAAATACACGATTTATATAAAGATATAGTTATCTACAAACTCATAAATAATGTGGCCTGTGAGTAAAATTCTTATGATTGTCTTTTTTCAAGAAAAATCACAATACAAAATAGGGTAAGCCGGCCTATTACTGCGGTTTTCTGCGATGAGTAAACTTTAATAAAGCATTTCGTACGTTTGTAAAGAAATATTGATATTTTTTTTACATTTAATTAATATTTAATATTATTTTTATTAATAAAAAAAATTAAGAATGCCATGAACTATAATTTTTTTAAATAAAGGATAGTATTAAAAAAAAATCAAGTGTGTGCATTACTGCTGATTTTAGATCGACTCTAGTCCACTACTAAGTGTCAAATACTGCGGATGCACTAATTACTGCGTATTGGATACTGCGCATGTTTCTGTTTCAAACTATTAATGATGAACTTCATAAATAAGTATTATAGCAATGTAACATTTTTTTAATAAAAGAATTTCCTTTATTTAATTATTAGGTAGTTATAAATGAAAAATAAATAAAATATATAAATAATATATTTTCTTTATTAACTTTGTCAGTAATTAGTATTAATGAGATCATATTATTACATACAACTAGAAAACACTTAGTTATAACTTAACACTCAATG
>UELU01004154.1:0-11896 GCA_900490025.1 Megastigmus dorsalis
TATTTATTTCTATTGTCAATTTAATTTTAAACCCAATATTATGGCATAATTTATTTCCACAAAAAATTATGTTTATTTAAATTGTTTTGATAAATTTGTTATAAACAATTTATTTAAAAAGTACTTCTCCGCTTTTTACTATGTACCTATAGATTTAAAGCAAGCTGTACAAAGTATTTGAATTAGCAAAAAAAAAAAATGAAAAAAGGACATGGTCGAGATTCGAACCAGCAAAAAATTATTTGAACGCTGCGCCTTAGTCCGCACGACCAACATACGATATACCATGTAATAGATTAAAATTCCCATGCGTTTATCGACCCCACAGGGGTAGGATTAGCTTGAATATATACTTCTTAATCAATTTAATTTAGTTCTAGCTTGTTATACATTTATTTTATATTATTAAAGTGATCATATAAACTATAATATTTATACTTACCATCATTTTAATTGGTGTTAGGGCATATGCACAAACTTAAGTTATAAGTGGTGCAGATTGATAGTATATTCACAGAGAAAATAAAATCACTGATAAGATTTTTCTATTTGTTTTGGACTTAAATAATGCTGTAGTGGAAAGTATAATAAATAAGCATATTCATTAAATAATTAAATAAAGATGCATATATAGGACTACAGATATTTTACTCCGCCGTGTATACTCCTTTAGTAGCTGCATATATACGCGAAATTGTAATTCCAAATATTTATTTATATGTAAATTACACATTTTCGTTTAATTATTTTTTTCATTTTTTGGCCTGTTCTTAGATTTAAGTAAATAAAAACTACCAATACTTAATTTAAAAAATATTTTTTTTATTTTTGTACTTCTGTAGGGATAAATTTATTTAGAAAATAATTAACAAGTACAAAGAAATTGTAGAAAAAAATATTGAACATAAAAAGTAAAAAATAGTAAAAAAAAATTGTCCGGTATCGGGCGCGAACCCGGGCCCGTCAGGGAAAGCACGCTCGCTAATACGGGAGTTAGCTTGGCGCGCCACCTGCCTTATGGGGTAATAACTATGCTGGGGTAGCTTCACTTTTGCATGGGAGTCTGTGCTTCTATTAGGGTCTATCTTCGTTGCCGTCGCCTCCCCGGGCACAGTACAAAAGCGCTTATACTGTGCAGTAAAACTGAGCAACAGGACTTGCGAACATTGCACGGTGCTCGCAAGATTTCTTTCGAATATCGGAAAGCAAGACTCTTCAAGAGAGTCTCGCGTTTGCTAATGGTAGCTCCGAGTCTAAACAGCGGGATAATGCAACAGAGGTTTCTCGCTGCAACGTGTAAGCAGGTATGAGCGAGAACGCGATAATGCTCTCTCAGAATAAGAACAGACCCGTTACAACTATTATTTATAAAGATTTTATGAAGTTAAACCAAGTCGACAAGAATAATGGAGCTGAATATGTTTGGCATAGGCGGGACCCGGGAAGGGGACAGGGCTTATTCTTTTAAGACAATTGCAGATGTGCAAGCATTTTTAAGGGATTATGAAGTTAATGATGGAAATTAGATCAGAAACATGAACACCTATATAAATAAACTGACAAAGATCTTTCTATCGGTCTTACAGTCTAATCAATATTCATGGGCAATCAGATTGCCCTTGTTTACAATCACCCCCGAAGAATCTGAAATAAACTTATATTTAACCCTGAAATAAACTTTTGTTAGTAAAGGGCAATCTGACCGCCCCCCACCACCCAAACATGCCCGACGTTTCGAACCCAACCCAACCCGCTCCGGCTCCTCGTCAGGGACTCTATATAAATAAATCTAAAAATCCACACAATACTAGTATTTTGTGTGCGATTACTAATAATATTCCTGAATCGTCAGTATTAGTAAAGAACATTAACGTGGAGGTTTCTGAGAGTAGCATTAATAGTAGCTAAAATAAAATTAAAAAATCGAAAATCACTAAAGTAAAAATTTCTTTTTGCTTTTTTCGCATTCTCAGAATTTTCTCACCAGAGCGTTCTTTAGCGTATTTTTAGTGTACTGACAATTTTCAGCTCATTCTATACAGTAGAAAAGAAGAAAGTTATGTGAAATGCTTTTTGTTACCAGTCGGTATAGAAGATCAGTACTTTCCGAAGTTTGAGTAAAATCACTTTCCCGGAAATCAAGGGTTCCCCTTGTTAGTTACGACTCGTACTTTTTATTTTTATATTTATTTTTACTTACTGGGCTGAAAGATATTAGACTGACTCAGCTATGTATTGTTGTCATGTTCTCCTCAGTGGTGCTCAAATTCCTTTGCTCTTTCAGGTCAAACACGCTGGCCTTTGTTTTAGAAGATTTCTCGTCTTCATTATCACTTATCAATATTCTAAATTCACACAATTATGCAATATATCACTGGGCCCATAATCTGTTATAATTTACTTTATTATGTAGTGGAAATCAATTGTGATGGGATATATTGATAGGACGAATTCAGAAACAACAGCAGTGTACTACAAGAATCATGCGACGAAGTAACTCTCGAAGATCTCACTCCGGTCAGCTCGAGAGCGCGGGGCTATCTGCTCGTGTCGAGCGTAGTAAGAACTTTTGTGTGTCCTTGTTACGTCAACGTATGTACAGTGTTGCCTTTGCAGCATACAGTAAATTTGTCTACGCATCTATTTATGCACGTGAAAAATAAAACTGTTTATTCCAACACATTCCTTTCAAATTTTCCCCTATAAATGAATCCTATGCCAAGATTCAACAAATCCTTATCTTAATAAACCAATTTTAATACACACAATCTCATATCAAATCCAGCACATAAGTCCTAAATTAACCAAATTATAAAACGTTCTAGTTTTACTTAAACAAACCTTTAATAATCAAGAGAGAATAAAACTGGACCGTTACAATTAAAATAGCCGTAATGTCCAACTGGTCTGGTTTATCAAGTCTGGCTTTCTTGGCCTAACAGCGTTAAGGCTGTATATTTTTTCCAGGTATTGATTTACTAGTAAAACAAAGCTCCATCGCAATACACAAGCAGACCAAGAAGATAAATATATAGGAAATTTTACTAATCACAGATTTCGCAATGTCAAGAAAAAGAAACACTTAGTCTAATGCAACGTCTCTTTCTTGTTCGAATACATACAGACACAAATATAAAAAACTCCTAACATTGAGTACCTTATATATGCAGGGTCCAAATCGATTTGAAGGATCGATTTCTCTCTTTTCTTGCATAAGTCGAATTGAATGCGCAGGCGACTTATTGGACTAATTAGAAATGTAACCAAAAAGCTGTCACAATTTTTAAAAAAATTTTAAATATTAAAACAATGATTTTAAGAATTAGTTCTAAAAATTTTGTTGCACTCGCAAATGTTTCGTGCTTGCAAATGCTTCGTCGCCGAAAAGTTGGCGTGCGGCGTATGGAAAATCACAAATTCGACTTGGGGAATGACCTGTTTTGCGCCCTAGTAGCGTAATATACTATTTTCTGTTGATTCGTTGTCTGTGAAGAGATAAAAGGTATTATGCATATTTAATTAGGCATTTATTTTACCTAGATAAAAAAATTAAATAAATAAATAATCTACAACATTATCATCATTAACTTTATCTCGACACTTATTACTCGTAGTCGTTGCCTTATTATTATTATAATAAATAATTTAATTATTATTTCTGTATTTTTGTATTACAGTCTCTACGAAAAGCAATTAATAGACGAATTCAAGTAATACCTAGAATCCAATATGAACCAGGTCTTGATGATTATATTCGTAAAATACTTAACTATTGCCAAATGACTTCACACCTTTATAGATTGAAAGCAGTTAATGATATTAAGACATTAGGTAAGTCATATATACATATTATTATTTATTTAGTAAAGAAAATGTTGACATAAACTTAATTAAAGTTTCTAATTTGTTTAAGAATTACAAATCACTCAACAGGATAATAACAATTATAAAAGGCATCCTAAGGAAAGCATAAGAGGATTCCTTATTAATACTTTATCAGCATCTCTAAGTGGAAATAGACAACACATGATACATGAATTTTGTGATTTATATGAACATGCTCGGCATGATCCGTCTGAATTTAAGAATGAAGAATATGAGCTTTTTTCAAACTTGTTATTGAAACTCGTAGACTTGTATGTATATAAATATATTAAATATTTCTATATTTAAAAAAAATCATGTAGCATAAATTTTAGAAAATAAGGTAACTCTTACAACTTCGTTGTAATTCAAGCATATTTTTCAAAAAAGTAAAAATCATTATAGTAGCTATCTTAGAATGAATAGTATGAAATGAAAATCTATGAAACTATTCCTTACTTAAGCTACGTGAAAAGCAAAATTAAATATATATTTGCTTGGCCCTTTAACAACTATCAAACCCACTGTAAAGAAAATTTTATGGTTTTCACAATACTTCCTGCAATCATATTAGGTACCTTTTTGGATTCGTCTATTCTTTTACTAGTAATGATTCTCGATAGTAATAATGTATTTTCGATTGTTCAAGGTCTCATCATTAAAATGCCGTCATCAAAATTAGTCTACTGCTCTATTTGGAAAATTTATATTCTATTTTTCGAAAAAAATGCACTTCTTTCTGCGATCTATTTTAAAAATTTGATATTTTTAGCTCAAAAAGGTCTTGCTAAATAATGGCAAATCAGTTAATTCGTAGCGATATCGTAGAGTAGTCGAAGAACGTCCTATCTCAATTTTTCTTCAAAGAACGTTCTATCTCTATAGTAAAATTTTGGTTTCGAATTTTTAAAGTAACGAATGTACTTTAAGTTTGCAATAATTAAGAAAAAATTAACAATCAACTTTAATTCCAAAACATATTTAAATATATCTCTACGGGTGCGTGCATACATTTTTTAGTCATTTACCATTCGGGCAACTTAGTACCTGATTGTAGCCAATGATAAATTTCAATAGCAAACATGTTTATATTTGGTGCTTTGCTTGAACTAAGCCAGATAAAATTAAATAACATTTCAATCAATTCGAATCATCTGAATTTATGTGACCGCACTCCAACATTTTAATAATAAAAACTCACTATTTCATATTACTATAAGTCGATTAGGGACAAAAATATAATTGAAAACAAAGGGCTATACTGTGAAACATTTTAATGAAAAACGACGACGTTTCGGCTACATTGTATGGTTACCCTTTTCTAGTCTCTACAACAACAATATATATCATATAATATGTCTTAGTCATTTTTAATGCACCAAAATAAATTTATCACTCACTATTAAAAACATATAGACAAAGTAAAAAATGTGCATTTTAGAAGGCCGAGGGTAAGGAATTTCGGAAAATTATTTTTTCTATAGAAAAGTGATGTAAAGTCCAGAACATTGGCCAAATTAAAGTCAAATGTTGTTTCGTCAATGACCTTATGCCAGAATGCGACAAAAAAAAATTTATACGATATTCCTCCGATATTTTTTATATCCAAATGCATAGTAGGGGGTTTTTGAGGTTGCTGATTATGAATTTGAGGTCAGATTTCTAAAATTCAAAATGGCAGATCCAATATGGCGGTCTAGATTAACGAAAATACGTACTATATTTTTGAACTGAGAAATGTTCGAATTCAATATGGCGGATAGAATTTCTGGTGCCAAACATATCCTATTAGAGTTTCTAGAGTCGCTGATGATTCTAACGCCACATATCCAAAATACAATATGTAAATCACTCGTTCTCGGCATTACCCAGAATCCACGACGTGGACGTGGCGAGTTTCCAATTCTGTGTGTGTGTGAGTATGGGCGTGCATGCGTGCGACGTATGTGTGTAAGTGTATATATTTTTTGTCTTCATGTCACTATTTATTGTTTACACGTGTACTGTGAGCCTAGATGTACATTTATGTGAAAATGGTAGACGTGTATGTATTAGTAATTTAATCAGAATCTTTTCAAGAACATGGATTTCTGAATAAAAGAAAAGGACTTTTGCTAATGAATCTGATGCGTTTAGAGAATTTACTTTAATTTTGTGTTACATGTGAGTATGTACTACGAGTGTGGCGTGCGTGGGTATGTGTGAGAGTGTGCCACGTGACGTTTTCGCGCAGATATCTCGCGCACCTGGGAGCAGCGTCGAGGCGATAGCCGATAGCTCATCAGACCGGTAAATGCGCCCTACAATGTAACACCTATAATTACTATATTGAAATAAATATACTCTTTACCTATTACGACTGTGTTAATAAATCGCCTAAACCTCTATATATTTCAATGGCGACGAAGATGGGATAAAGGATTCTCAGATTCCAAGCGAACATAGAGGTCAGCAAAATTTTCAACACGTGACGAACGGCCGAAAGGACCCGCCATTACGCGTGAGTGTAACCGGAAAAGAGGTGTTGCTTAGCCGAATAAATGGATATAGTTAGCAGTAAAGTACTACATATTCAGGGCAAGTGATTAAGTGTTGAACTGGAAAGTGATAAAGTGCGAAGTGGCGTTGGGTAGCAAGGTACCTAAAGAAAACCGAAATTTTGGTATAAGGTTAACTTTTTAGCTCCGGAGATTTTTCCTTTAAAATTGACCTCGCATTTTAGCTGAATTTCATGACTTAAGTGAATGATATTCTTATGACAAGTCGCCACACGGAGTGCTGGTCCATATCTGGACCACTCCCGGAGCGAAAAGGTTAAATAATTAAATATAACAGTTATATAATTAAGGAACAAGAAAATTGCGTGAAAGTTAATGTCGGGAAAAAAAAGTCTAAATTTAAGTCGGGTGCAGACTTTAAATAAGAAACGAATTACGGAAGAATTAGAAAAACGTGGAATAAAAGTTGAAATTACTGACAATTTCGAGCTACTAAGAGAAAAACTGCGAGAGATTGTGAGGAGTGATATTGAAACGATTCGCGAAGCTGAGGATAATAAAGACGAAAGGGAAACAGTGAACGAAACCACGAGCGAAGAGAATTTGGGCACAGACAAGGACAGCGATATGGGCGACAACGTGAAGGTCGAATTCCGGTTGCATACCGATGACTGGGAAACTTTTGTTGCCTTGAAAAAAAGGCAGCGCAACTGCTCGTTAGAGTCGACACGGAGGCTTTTAAATTAATTAAATAACTGTTTGCTCCGAACAAGATAGCCACAAAAACGTATGACGACATAGTTAAAGTTTTGACTGACCACCTGAACCCGAAAACATCGGAGGTAATGGAGAGGTGTACTTTTAACCAGGCTAAACAAGAGCAGTCGAAATCAGTAGCGGAATTTTGCGCAAAACTTAAGAAGTTAGCCATAAATTGTAACTTCAAAGAAATCAATGTTGTGCTGAGAGACTAATTTGTCTGCGATTTACGAGACCACGATACCAAAGTCGAATTGTTCAAGAAAGAAAAATTAACGTTCGACGAAGCTTACAAAGAAGCGGTCGCAAGAGAGACAGCTGGAAAAAACGCATCAGACGCGTCTATAGTTTTAAAATCGTATAGTGAAAAAAAAGAAGAAGTGTTTGCCATGGAAAATTTTAATAAAAGGAACGCGTACGGTAGAGACGCAAATTCGACGATACATAAACAAAACCGCTCACAGAATAATATGACGGCGAACCAATCAGCTCAAAATCAAAGTAACGCAGGTAAACAAATAAATTGCTACTGTTGTGGAAAATTTAATCACACAGCAAGCGTTTGTCGATTCAGAGATTATACTTGCTACATCTGTAAGAAAATGGGACACCTACAGCAAGTATGTAAAAGCAAAGGATCCAGCGTCGGGCAGAAGCAACAGAGAGTAAAACTATTACAACGATACAGCGGAGTGTCGACGGACAACGGCGAGGACGACACGGACGATTGCAGCTCATCGGGTAGCGACAGGTTTCCACGAAAGTCACATCAAAATTAATTTATGTGTTTAAGAGTGAGTCAAAGCCAAAATAGCGATAGTGAAGGTAACCCTATGTTTGAAAATTTAAAAGTAAATAGAATGAAAATGCGAATGGAAGTGGATACAGGCACGTATGCCACAGTGATTTCTGAATGCTTGTATAAAAATACCTAAAAAATTATAAAATTGTAAAAACAGAGAGTAAATTGAAAACTTATGACGGTAAAATCTTAGAACCAATCGGAAAATTAACAAATGTAACTGTCGATTACAAAAATAAAACCCGCATGTTAGAATGTTTCGTATTACCCGGATCGGGTCCCGCATTAATAGGCAGGCAGTGGTTAGCAGCGTTTAACTTGTGGCCGTTGCAAATAAAAGATACGAGTATCACCGAGGTAAACCAATTGTTCGCGGGAAGCTTAGCGAATGAATTGAGTAAGAAGTTTAAAGAATTGTTTAGCGCTACACCCTGGTTATACAACAAAAGCAAGACGAAAATTTATTTGCGAGACGATGCAAGGCCAATCGCGTTAAAATGCAGACATGTAGCGCATGCGTTATTACCTATTCTTGATAAAGAAATAGATAGATTAGTGGACTTTAAATTAACAATAAATCCGTACGTGATAAATTGATATTATCCGTAATTGATAAATATCCGTTACATACCATCGACGATATTTTCGCTAAATTGCAAGGAGGAAAGTCTTTTTCAGAATTGGACCTAACGCATGCGTACATGCGATTTCCGGTATATGATAAGTGTTCCGATCTATTGACTATTGTTACTCATAAAGGATTATATAAGTATACTAAAATACCCGAGGGGGTCTCAAAAGCCCCGGCGGATGTACAGAAAAAAATGGATGAGTGTCTAAGAGGTATCGACGGGGTTATAGCATATCTCAATAATATTTATGTTACGGGCAAAACAGATAAGGAACATTTAGAAAATTTAGAAAAGGTGTGCAGTAGGTTGCAAGATTGCAGATTAAGAGTCAACGAAAAAAATGTAAATTTATGCAAGACAGATTAGAGATTTTAGGTTTTGTAATAGACAAAGACGGACTGCATAAGGCAAAATCAAAGATTCACGCGATGATGAATGCTCCTCAGCTTAAAAACTGTAAGGAATTGGCATCATTTTTAGGCCTAATAAATTTTTATGCCAGGTTTTTAGAAAATAGGTCAGAAAATCTAAAGCCTCTTTACGATCTGTTACATGCTGAAAAGTTTTTATGGAACGAAAAGTGTACAAAGGCATTCGAATGGGTAAAAAAGGAACTAATCTCTCCGAAAGTATTAGTTAATTTTGACCCGAAAGAAAAATTGGTACTTGCGTGCGACGCGTCGGACTATGGCTTATCAGCCATACTATCACATGGGCACAAAAACGGCGAAGAGAAACCAATAGTATACGCATCGAGAAAAATAGCTAAAAACGAACTTAATAGAAAAATACTCGATAAGGAAGCTATGGCTATCATTTTTGGTTTCAAAAGATTTTTTCAATTCATTTTCGGTAAAGTAATCGTTTTGAAAACAGACAATAAAGCACTAGAATTAATACTGGGAACACGAAAGGGTATTCCTCAAACTGCAGATAACAGGTTTCAAAGATGGGCATACTATCTATCCGGATATAGATACGAGATTGAGCACGTAAAGTCAGAAGCCAATGCAAATTGCGATGTGCTTTCGAGGTTGCCAGTAGACGACAATGATACCGAAATATTAGACACCGAATTTCCATACGTAAAATTTTTCGAAGAGGGCGCTATCTCTCTTAGCTATAAAATGTTAGCAAACGAAAGCAAAAAAGATGAGTTGATATGTACTTCTATAAAATATGTATTAGACTCGTGGCCAACTGACTCCAAAAATATGTCGACGGAAATGAAGATTATGTTCAATAAAAGATTAGAATTAACGGTCGAAAAAGGTTGCCTATTTTGGGGTCTGAGAGCAGTTATACCAGAAAATACGCGAGAACTAATATTAAGCGCCATTAATTACACGCCACACATCTAGGGATTGTTAAGATTAAAATGCGCTCTCACGTCTAGTGGCCAAATATTGATCGCGATATCGAAAGTACGCTTAAATCGTGCAAAATCTGTTTGGTGGAGCATAAAAAATCACCACACACACCGTTAACAACGTGGCCATATCCCGACACAGCATGGAATAGAATTCATTGCGATTTCGCTGAATTATACGGGAAAATGTATTTACTAATAATAGATGCGTACTCGACACGGTGTGCTTGAAGGCTGAAAAAGTTTGACTAAAATGGATCTAAAATCTGCTAACGCAATAAGTTCCTGTATTGTTTGGACATTAAAAATCAGTTGAATTTAAAATCCTAGCTGCCCCCTTTCGCGAGTTATGCGCATTCTTAGAATTTCGCAAATCAACTATTGTGTTCTACGTAACTTGCGTGGACGAATTTTTTCATGTACGACGCTTTTTCAAATTTACCACTTTTTCAATGTATTCAAAAATAAATTTGTTGTTTATTTTTGCATTGAATAATCTTAATTACCACTTTTAGCAAAACCCAGGACCAACGACGAGGACGTAGTGGATGAATGATCCCATTTTCGTTTTTTTGGTATTTTATATTTTTGTATTTTTTTTTTTGTATTTTTTATATTTTATAAGTAATTTCGAATTATAAGTGTAGCGAAGAAAATTCTATCACTACTTTTAATAGTTGTGATGCATATGATACGTGATGTATACTTGATACCTTGTAACGTGCCCAGAATTTCAAAAAATCACGATGTATGGATTCTCCGATTTGCTCTGACCAATACCCTAATCCATCATTGCCTTCTATGTAATTTAAACTTTCTTTGACGTGATCAAGAATTACGTGGATCTTTAAAGTTTCCGAAAGATCGTCAATACTTTTCAATGCCTTATCTAACTCATTTATGTAAGAGTCAGGGGAGTGCCTAACTTTTCCAGAAGTAAAGCAACAATTAACTAATTTATTCATAGCTTTATAAGCATTGACAAACGGTATAATTTTATAAACACCTACAGTTTCATATATTTCTTGATCTTCTAGTTTGTCAGCTTCTTTTAAAAGTGTCCTACACGCATTTCCTTCAAACGCGTCTCCATGGTGGTTTTTTGAAATTAGATTTAGCTTTTTGGACCACAATAAAGCTTTCTCTCTACCTACAAGTGTAACGATTCCTTGCCAGAACAAATGGTTCACGAATCCCTGTAAAACATGATCCTCAGGTATAACACATTTTTGTAAAACATAAACATCATCCTCTTCGGTAAAAATAGGAAGTTTGATCGTACTATGACATTCTCTACTTTTTTTTTATCTTTACCTGAAAGACAATATTTTTCAAAATCAGCTCGCAAATCTCCATACGTTTTTAATCGTCTACAATTTTCTACTGTGGAATCCATTGATGGAGTAGAATCAATAGAGTTTTCCATTGTTGAAGTGGGTTTGCGTTTCAAATCATCCAACGAAACAAAACAGTATGGACACGGATACATGGAAGTAGCAGTTTGCTGCCCATTAATAATCAGTAAAAGCTTAAAATCTGCCACAAATTTGAACGAGATACTATTTAGTTTTGTAACGTCAACTAAAAGTTTGAAATTATCATAAGATTCTTTTATTTGTGGAACGATACATAATAATATCAATTTATCAACTACTAAGCTTACGTTTTTTGCCAATACTTCCACCTTTAGAGTACAATGATCGAACTCCACATTCATCTGGACCATTTGAGTCGAACTCAACGTTTTCTGTATCTTCGAGATTTGATTTTGGAGAGTAATTTTCAGGAAGAATTGTTAAGCTGATCTTAAAAAAACCTTGACCTCCGTCAGCCATAACTTTTATAGTACAATTTCCTACTATATTTCTTTGCTCTATTACAGAATCAAGTAATTCTTCAGCATCAGCATAGATGAGAGGTCGCTGTTGTTTGAGTGATGAATTTTCGCAATGAAATTCGTATGAACCTACTT
>UELU01004379.1:0-10776 GCA_900490025.1 Megastigmus dorsalis
ATATCGGACACTTTCACCCCCGAAGGGGTGGCCACCCCTACGTGTAATCTCACAAAAATTTTTCTGCAGTATAAAGGGATGCTAAAGAAGGTGTACGTGCAATATGGCACTGGTATAATTTTTAGTTTGAATTTTATGACTGTTTTTGTACTTTTTTGGACATTTTCACCCCCGAACGGTGGCCTCCCCTACGTGATATCTCACAAAAAATTTTCTGCAGTATAATGGGATGCTAAAGAAGGTGTCCGTGCAATATGGCACTGGTATAATTTTTAGTTTGTATTTTATGACTGTTTTTGTATAATATTGCGCACTTTTACCCCCGAAGGGGTGGCTTCCCCTACGTGTAATCTCCCGTGTAATCTACGTGTAAGGGGTTATAATTCGGCATCTTGTTCCATAACATAAACCCTCATTAATGTTTATATTTCTAAGAAGCATTATAATACAATTTAAATCTTTCTTTGGTAAATCATTTTTCATGATATTTTGCAATGTTCTATTAGCTATTTCTAAAGCATATCTTGGAGTCATTGGAGCGTGAAAAATCTTCAGACGTCGAGTCTTTAAATTTATTCTATAATTCTTCAGGACGAATAGGTTGGCAATGCAACAAAATACGAACAAATAATTGATGCCGTCGTACCGGTATCATCCATAAGGCTGCTTCTTCCATTTCTCTAGTCCATTCTTTATCATGTTCTATAAGACCTGATTTTAAACTGCTGTAAAAGAAACTGTTATTGTATCATTAATGCTTTTTAAACAGTTAAAGTATATAGTACCCTTGACCAGCAATAATAATAATCATAAGTGAAATAATTCTAATTGAGTTGGACTTACAGTTTACATACGACCTATAATATTAGTATGCTTTTTCTAGCAGCCCAACATGAAACTGTTACTCCATATGTTTTTCTTCTTTATAAACATAATGGCATGGAATATCTTTATCTAAATGTTGTTTTGTACTTTCATCGTTTAAATCCAATTTAAAATAATCCATTAAAATACTACTTAATTGATTTAAATTTATACGCTCTGTTGATTAGTAAATATACTGGTTATCTTATAATTCCATGACTCTTATCTTGTAACAGTTTACACAAAATGTGATAGCAAGCTTCAGTAGTACCAACATATCGAGATTCTATGAAGTTATGAATTTCCTCGTGATTAATGATTCTTTCATTATTAATTTTGCTAATTGTTACAGTTGCTGCATCATGCCCTTTATAAATATATTTTTACAAATATTTAACAGATTTAATACTTGTTCACACCTTGGTACTCATAATGCAATTGAATGTTCTAATGATGTTTTAATGTTGTAGGGCAACATGGCACAATTCAACTATTATTTACAACATGACCATTCGGTTGTTCAAAAGTTATACCATTATGTCTTCTTTGATAATTAGGATAACCATTTTCATCCATTCTGGATTCACTTTGAAATTGTTTAAGAAATCTTTTGGAACATTTACCATCTACCATGCATCAATTACCACATGGCCCATGCATCATATTTTTTAAGACTATTTCCTACAATCGTTCAGTTCAATTTCAGCTAAAAAAATTTATCAACAATGTCAGGAGTAATCATTTTATAACTATGTGCTAAAGTAATCAGTAGATGCATATGTGATAAACCTCTTTTTTGAAATTCAATAGCATTAAGATAAGCTGCTACTTATCCAAAAAAAAATTTTTTACGATTTAATCAAGTAAAAGATCTTTCTTTTTCAGGTCTATTTGAAGCTTGTTGATTAGCAAGAAGTTTTTCTTTTATTTCTGGTCATTTAGGATTGCAAGTCATTGCGAGAAAAATATCTAGTTTTCCTTTACTATTAACCATGGCCATTGAATCTTGGTAACATTGTTGAAATGGCGAGGTGAACGAATAAAAGTTGATGGAAATATATTTGTTGTTCCTACTTATCCGTTTATATCATTAGCGGAATTTTGCATGTATTCATGTAATCCTTGATTGGTGTCTGCTTTTATTTCTTTTTGATGATCTTAGCAATATTGAATTAAATTTTATTCACTTTTTACACAAGCATTTACGACATATTTTTGAAATAATCTGCGACATAAGAAACGAATTAAATTCATTAGGCCAAACGGGTTACAAGTGCATTATTTCCATCGTTATTAATACGTTCCAAATTTCGGTGACACCTTTGTGAACCATATTGATAAAATAATGGTTAAATTCATGGTACTACATTAGGATCCATTGTATTCACGCGCTGCAAACACTTATAAGGGGAACCCATGATCTCCAGGAAATCGATTTTGCTCAAACTTTGGAAAGTAGATTCTGGTACCTGAAAATGCAGTTTAGAACAAATATTTGCGAGCAATGGGCACAACTTTACAAAATAATCAGTACTTAAGCCAAATACGTAATCATCTATTAAATTGCTTCACGCTTTATAACTCGGCAACAAATGAAAACAAAAAAATATTTCTTTATTAATTACAAATGAAAATTGAGAATGCGACCTTCAATTTGAGAGGTTATATACGTAAATAGCAGAGTTCGTTCAAAAGTTATGAGAGGTTAAAAATTAGGCACAATTAAATTAGTATTAAATTGGATTTTAAATTAGAATGAAAATAATGAAGAGTTTTAAATGCGAGATTGTGTCGAAATTTGAAACACTCATAACTTTCGAATGAGTAAAGCTTTTGACTTTTACAACCTCTCAAATTAAAGGACGCGATCTCAATTTTCATTTGTGATTTGAAACATTTTATATTTTATTTAGTTGCTAATCTGTAATTATGTCCCTCACTGGGAACCTTAGTTAAGGGGAAGCAGTAGCGTCCCCCCTCCTTAGGTTGTTCGATCTATTTCTATGTTCCAGTTAATTTAAAAAACGATAAATCACATAAGCCCCATCTTGCACAAAATGATTAATAGCAACGAGTACTACGCCGGCCAAGTCCCGATATTACGCAAAATTATAAATATTAAAAGTTATAAACACATATACATATAACCGTAATTTTGAGGTTAGCTGTCAATGCGAAAACGCGTCTTACTGGTTCCAATTAATAGGAAAAACGACAAATCAGATCGACTTCAGCTAGCACAGGATCATTCATTGTTTCGAGCACTACGCCGCTCAAGTCCAAATATTAATTTTCGTTGTAAATAGAAAAAGATATCAGCGAAACAAAAAGCACGCTGGTCGCTACTGCATCCCCTTAAGTGTGTGTTTGTATAGATTACTATAAAGAAACATTTTCCAAAAAGAATTAGCTGTCCAGACTAAAGGAAAACTGAGATGTACCTTGCTCAAGTTTGAAAATTAACATGGGTAGCGTATCTATAGACCTATAAGATTAGTAGAAGAGTTCCGAGTACAGCCAGACATCAATATCTACAGATATTAGCTTTTGCAAGGCATATCTCAGTTTATCTTTGGTCTAGACAGCTAATTCTTTTTTGAAAATGTTTCTTATTTTGTAGTCTATACAAACATACACTTAACTAAGGTTTCACGTAAGTAGCATAATTATCTATATCCGTGGGCATCCTCCTTCATAAATCAAGTACATAAAACTGTTTGTTTTGAACACAAAAATAAAATTATTTTTTTTATCTAAGGTAACTTTCATAGGCACATAATAATATAAAATTTTTAATTTATAATCTTGATTCTAATTATATACTTAAGTTATACTTGTGGGAGGTTACATAACGTACTTTGTGCAAATCGATAGAACATAGATACCGGTTATTACAGTTTCATACTTTTTTCCTTCAATTTTCAATATTTCAACATTTTTCATTGAATTGAGTTGAGTTGAATTGAATTAAGTTCAATTCTCTGAAGTCCACAGAATAGGACTTAACTTGCAAGAGGTTTAAATATTCATAATTGAGAGAGACAGATAGAGAGAGAGAGAGAGGTATGAGTTTAGCGTGGTGGTAGGAGTGGAGGCTGGGGCCCATCCATACGTAGTGTTGCTGGTGGCCCATCGATGCTCTGGGCGAATAGGTAAAGCACTTGTAAGAATGTTTATATATTGAGAGGTGAAAAGGTAAAAATAAAAGAGCGATTTTTACAGATACATAATTATGTTTTTTATTTTGATGTTATATTTTATGCATTATAATACAATTCGTTTAAATTTTTATCAATCATGGGTTGGGTTCGGGTTGGGTAGAAAAGGCTATTATTTCGAATAAAACAACTTTTAAGAAATAATTTTTGTATTGCAATCATCATCTGGAATTTTTTCTTTGATTAAATCTTCCAAGTTGGAGTGATGTTGCGAATAGTTATGTTTAAATTTTTTAATATTGATTCGAGGTACTATGAATATTTTGCAGTGTGCGTCTTTTGTTAATTTAGAGCGAAAAAAATTTGCATAATCAATATACAATTTTTGAAGGTGTATTGAAATAAATATGAGTCGAAATATATCGTTTTAATAATGAAGGATATGTTTATTGTTGCTTCAAATACAATTACAAATTACATCGTAATCTAGAAATACATGTTTGATGGCAGAATCCCGATCCAAGAGAACGCTGTTTACCGAACCCGCTGGCTCGTTTACATTTTTTATTCTTAATTTTACGAAATATTTTCTTACAAAAATTCATGGCCATCGCACGTTTTTTCTCGTATCGTCTGTGAAAAAACGTTCAAATTGACGCAACGTCGTACCAGACACATATGATGTAGAAACAGGATGGTATATTAGCTGCAACACATTGAAACGATACTCTGAAGTTGTCGTGAGTTCCAGGAGAAACTCTTGCAATTTTTCGGAAACGGTGGAGATGATGTTTCGATACCGGTTCTATTCCGTAGCTATCAAAATAGGTTCCGTGTCTATAGCGGCCAATGTCGATGGCCACCAAATGGGTTCCTGGTTTCGTATGATCATCCATGTTATATACTATACTGGCTGGTCTCTGCAATAGATTCGGGATAAGATCAGCCGCGGAAACTCCGCTCGTGTTTACCCTCCTCCACCCCTCCAGAGCTCTCATTATTCCGCTAGTATTCGTGATGACGATCCGTAGTCTCGTTTTCTGTTATAGTGCTATCTGACTCGTCGTCGTCGTCGTCGTCGTCGTCGTCGGTGATGAGATCTACTCCGTCTCTACTTTCAAGAGAATATTCAAATCTTATTTACGCCTTTCTTCTCTCGTGTATAAGTTTTACATTTTCGTTGTAAAATATACCGCGTTTATCTTCCGATAGACTCCATTGATCTTCTTCGGATAGAAGTGAATAAAACCACGATCTTAATAGATTTTATTTTATTGTTTTTTTCTTCTCAGCCGTAGTAAAAACATATAGACTCGATATTAAATTTTAATTCCAACTCGAGGAAGTATATGTACACTCGCCGACGTTTATATTGTAGAGATGAAAGCACAGTTTTCTTAAACTGATGCTACTGTTGAACCAGTGAATTCCAATTATACGTCTTGAGGTGTAGTCGTTGGTGTCTTTTATGTTTTCTGGTATTTTAGCGAAATCACACGGTGGGTTGATTGTCCAATGAGTATACTACGGCATGGAAGAGATACAACTGCCACTTCTTTAGATAGAAATTGGTTATTCTCGTCGCTGAGGATGTGAATCTCTATTGCGTAATCCATGATGATGGCGCTCCTGTCGCTGCTGGTGCTACTGATGCTACAACTGGCTTCTGGTCGAAAGTGCGAGTGGTACTGATCCTCCATTGACTACGTCTCGTCATCTTATACTCTTATCCACACCCAGTGCCTATGCGTTACAATCCGTTACTATCTGTCTAGTTGAATCGATTTCCAGCACGTTATCGTATTGTGCATAGTCTATGCAATTTATCGTTGATTCGAGAGAATTTTCAAAACCTACCTCTATTCGCACACTTCCTGAGCGTACGAGATGCCAATGCGCAGCGCTATGTGCAGATAGATCGGGTGTTAGATCAAACGCTGTAAGAAAATACCCTCTTGAATAGTTGTACCGGTAGATACCATACCCTCGTTGAGAAAATGTATACCTGTACCTGAGAATACAGTATGAAACGCGTCTACATAGAGCTTGGAATTACCTGTATAACGCGGTTGCAATGGTCTAATGGGTATCTGCATACCATCCATGTAAAGCGACAAGTCATAATTTGATAAATGTTGAAAGTTGAAGACCTCTATTGCCGTTAAAGCCTTTATTGTCAACGAAACCTATAATTATTTTTTTCAGGAGTTGTCTGAAAATAGCATTATCGATGATATGACCGAGAATTCCTGCAACCAGGGTGAAAGATTTCACCTCTACACGAGTGATTGGATATTTCGCCGTAGTTTTTCGTCATGATGCAATGATTCAACGGCTTGCTCACTGTAAAATCCAAGACCTCTTCCGGTTTTCAAACAAAACTGAAGTACATGATGAAGTATCGTATGAATCTTTGGAGTAATAGGTAAATTAAGAGCAATATAATCCTTTCTAAATTGATCAATGTCACTTCGATAAGAATCTCCCTATTTCAAAGAAAAACTACTGTTAACCACAGTGCGTAAACTTTCAAAAACTTTCACGTATTCTAAACAACCAATATAAAAAATGGAACGCAACTTATCAACGTTGTTCAATAGTTTTTTTCATTGATTTCCTTCAAATGTTGGAGTTCCAAACGTTATTGATAGCTGAACATTACACAACTTAGCCCAATCCAAACAATTTCTTTCGAACTTCTTCAACATGTGACTGTTCGGAGGGTTTATGCAATTATTATGATTTTTAGCGTCGATACTTTTACTGCCTTTCGCCACCCAAGATTCGTTGTTTTTCAAACAATCAGAAATAGTCCTGTAAGATCCGCAATTATGCAATTGACTACTTTTTGCATCGCACCACGTACAGGGATGTTGACTAAAATGACTCAATCCTGCCATTATGTTGGCTAATTTAAGATCAGTCGCAATTGTCCTGAACTGAAGAAATTTATTTACATTTAATGCTGACCAAATAAGTTTCATATTGTGATAGTTCTCTTGCACATTAGAAGCAATACAGATAAAACAAAATTTTTAACTCCAGAAGATTTAAAATTTTTTGCTGCATGCCTTGCTGATTTTTTTATTTGATTTTCTTCAATAAGCTGTACTTTTTTATTTTGAATTTTATTTCGAAAAGCGCTCGTTCAAATATTTTCGGCATAGGTTTAAATAATGCAGAATTAGTAGTAGAATCAGAAAAAAAAAATAATTTGGAAGGGGTATTCCGTCAGTATAAAGGCCCTCTGGCCCACCGTGTGATAAGTCGAGCCTGCAAAGATGTTTTTCACAACCCCACCGACTTGATCGTTGTAATAACACACGTAATTACTCATATCTACTCAACGATTGCGTCTAAAATGAAGTGTAACCGTCAACGTCCCATACTCGAATGGTATGCGTTGTCCATGTTGATCTCTTATATCTATAATGATAGAGCGAAACCAGTGATGCAATAGGGGGATGTAGTGTATAGGTGCGAAATGCCTCACAAGGTGGCGCAAAATTTATACTTCGAGCCATCTAAGGATACGATGCGCAGTAGCGCAGCCTGACTGTCGCCTACGGTATACGGTTCGCACACATCGGTATAAAGGAACAGTTCATCAGGGCAGCACAAGGTAAAAATCATCTGCGTAATCCATGTTTTAAATAGGCCGCAGATTGGATCCTTTTATCCAGGAATTGAACTTTTCCGGATAGCCCAACCATTTTACAGGCACTCGTTTGATCGCTCCGCGTCCCTTTGCCTGAAGAACGCGCTCAACTTTAAATCTTTCTTCAGCTGCGTTTTCTACCCACTAGAGTCAATTCTTTTGTATAGAAAAAGCCGTCGATTTCCTGGTCGTTCAAATCTGCTAAGATGTAGGTGAACAAGTTTTGCCGTCTCGAAACGCGTTTAATCTTAAATAATTCTTCGCTGAAATTTTTTTCGTGGTTTTTAGTGGGGTTTTTAGTACGACTGATGCGTACGTAATCGTTGACGCTGTATTTATTTATCGAGTCTAGGACAGGCGCCATTTTTATTGCCACTCTGCTGCGAGAGAGCTCGTTTTTGTAAATTCTCACGCGCAGTGATTGCATTGTACGGATTAACGTCCACAGGTTTCATTCTAATCCACTGTGAAAGGCGTCATTTTAGGCGTTTATAATTTCATCAACAACGTCGATGTAGCTTTTAGTGTTCATGTGGGTGAAATATCGCTCCATGCGTTCGCGTATCGTTCTATTCAGTCTTTCTACTACAGCAGCTTTGATGTTTGGATTTCGCCCAAGTCGGAATCGAATATCGTGATTCTTTAGCACAGCTTGAAAGGCCGAACCCATAAACTCTTTGCCTTTGTCCGATTGTAAAGAGACAGGTACTCGGCCATTCGAGCGCTTGAGAACCTTTTCGTACGCCGCTGCTACGTTTTGAGCGGTTTCGACCCGAAGCGGTTTGACCCAAGCAAATTTACTAAGTACATCCACGACGACTAATAGGTAGCAGTATCCTTCGTTGTAATCATTTATGCTCGTCAGTTGCATTAAATCGCACTCCCAGACGTTGTCAATCTTGGCTACCGAGCCACTCTTAAATCCTTTCTTACTCCTCCTCTCCGGACAAGGTTTTACTATTTTTATTCACACGTATGAGATTTCGTGCTCCCGCGTATTCAGCTTCGTGTGAGAGATCGTAGTATTTTTCATCGTAACTCATAATGCCTTTAAATTAAATTAAATTTTCAGCCAAAGCCACCTCGGCGCTACACCAGCCACCGCCGCTGCCGTAGAGCTTCGCGTTATTTTTGGTGAACTAGCCACAACCGGCTCTCCATACAACTCTGCGTTTTTCAAGCGTCGTTTAGCTGATTTAAGGGATTTGTCAGTATTTGAGCAATTTTGAATGTTCCTTGGTGAATGTTTTTAATGACTACTTCGTTTTAAAAATATTATTTTATTTGTGATCATTTTTTAAAAATGCCTAAAACAAATTTGTCAAACTTTATTCGTTCGTAATAATACCTAGGAACGCGTCAGCATTTGAAATAAATAATATTATTTTAGAAAAGTTAGAAGGAAAATTTAAATAATGTAGATCTATTATCACAGTTTTATAAAAACATGTTACATAGCGTTTTCGATTCCTCAGAATCTCAACTTTCGAATAGCTCTGTCAGCTTTGACCTAGGATGAAAACTGCTCCAAAAAAGCTGACCCATTTTTTAATTTTTTTTTTAAAAAAAATCTTATTTTTGTTGTCGAATAAATATTTTCTGACCACTGCATTGCAATAAAATGTGTTATAGATATCGACTCTTTCGAACCTATTCGGAATTTTTTTGAAATTTCATACAGCGGACTCAAAATGGCAGCCAAAATATAATTTTTCATACATAAAGCAGTTTTATGCACATTTTTCAAGGAATTACGAATTCTCTGTCGACAAATTTGAGTATGTTTTAGAAATATAAATATAAAGTGTAAGATGAAATATAAGCAGATTTTTTTATTCTGACGAAGATTAAAATTATGGGTGCAAGTCACGGTTAATCCTGTAAAAAATAGTAATAATAATTAATGTTTTGTAACTTTACTTATATTAATATAATATGTTAAAAATTTTTTTACACCGAACATATAAATTGCGATAATTTAAAACCCTATAGACTTAATGATCATCGCTTCTGAACTGGATATTCTTTAGCATTCCTTTCGTACTCATTTTTACATATTCTGATCACTTATTCTAAAGTAAACCGTATTTCCATGAACTCCACCAAATTTCAAGTCATTCGGATGAAAATTTAATAATAAACCATACAATCTTTTGAGTGGTTGTGCGATAGAGCAATAATAATACCTAGGAACTCGTCAGCATTTGAAATAAATAATATTATTTTAGAAAAGTTAGAAGAAGAATTTAAATAATGTAGATCTATTATCATAGTTTTAAAAGCTGACGACGCCGTGTATTATCCACCAGAATTTTTAAATTCTCTTGATTCAGCAGGTCTGTTATTCTATTACAAAATCTTAATCCCCCTAATTTATGCAATGGTACCAGGTTACAAATCAAAATTATGCAAATTCGCAAAAAGTACAACTTAACGTGTAACAATATCGATTTGCCATCGAGCAAAAATACTCAACAAGGATATCATCCAACTTGCTACCACCGCTTCAAAGCCTTAAGCAAAAACTATAGGGATGAATTGAAAAAGCTGAGCACTCACAATTCAAGGTAAGCAGTGTATTAATTTCATAAAAACAAAATATATCTGCAAAATTGAAACAATGTTGCTCGGATTCGTGTATTTCTGCGAGTGTACGTAAGAAAGAGAAAGAGAGATAGAATGGCATATGTGAGAAAGGGAGAGACAGCCATAACCGCTACCGACTTACTGTGCCCCCCAGTGCAAGAGAGAAAGAGATATTTAAGCTGATTTAACTCTCTCTCTCTCTCTCTCTCTCTCTTTATTAGGGCTCACGTTGAGCAAGTCCGTCAATTTCTTCGCGATAATCCGTCCTATCATCTGTTCGGGATCGCCGAGTCGTGGCTTGGCCCAGTCGTCGATGATCGACTCATTCAGATCGATGGGTTTAGTGTATTACGACAGGATCGGAATGTTAATGGTGGTGGTGTTGCCCTTTATATACGTACCGATTATAAGGCTAAAGTACTTGCTAAATCCAACAGCACTGGACCTGGTAGGCCAGGCATTCCTGAATTTATATTTTGTGAGGTTCAAAAGGGTAACACTCCACCAATC
>UELU01004383.1:0-14455 GCA_900490025.1 Megastigmus dorsalis
TGTTATAGTTTATTCGTCTAACACTCATTGGCATTTCCCGTGTCCGAGCCCCGATTACCGCCACTCTCCGCGGGACTTGCAGCAAGCGGCTGCAAGTCATAAGCTGAGCGGCCGAGCCCGGCAAAGAGAGCCGGTAGTGTGTGTGTAAGGGAATACACACACGCGAGCACACCGAGAACGAGAGAAAAGTGAGAGCACGGAGCTCTCACGTTGTAGCGGGCCGCGGCAACTCGTGCTTGGAGTTGCCGTCGGACGTACTCGGTACGGCCCGGGGTAAGTAGTTGGCTGCTCTAGTTGACCCCGGAAAAACCCCGTTACAATACAAATTATATTAATTTGATAAATTTTCAGGATTCTTATACGAGATCTCAATTTCCGATTAATACTGATAAAAAAAAAAAATAAAAAAGAACAAATGCAGCCGCAAACAATAATTCTTAATTTTCATGATAAGCTATTACGATGAATTTAATTCATCATAATACAAAAAAATAATGAACTGCACATTTTCCTTAAAAACTTAAAGATATTATAAGTAAAAACTTTATTATTTACAAAATTCGCACCACCCACAAAATACATATATGGGTCATTTATTGATTATTTAAAAAGTGGTGCGCGCGAAGTGCGCCGATTGAGCTGAATTTCTACTGTGTTAAAATATAATCAAAATTTGGAAGGTAGCCAAAATTTGACCTCTTAATTCGAAATGGAACTCGAAAAATTGCACTTTAATTTTCGCCTGTTCTGCTTGATTTTTTGCCTTTTGCAAAAATGCTGTAAAATTGAGCGGATTTAACTCGTTTCGGCCAAAAACACCACACCCGGTACACCGGTCTTTGGTAGCTCATAACTAATGCTTTAGGAGTAATAAAAATTAAGAGGGACATATTTTTAAAATTTAGAACATGCCCTTTCAGATGGTGAACCCGAGATTGATCCAGAATATTATTTGTTATAATAAATGCCGTTTAAACAACACAAAAAACACGATTTTTTCGGTCTCTTTTTTGTAAAATTGAGTTTTCAAAGGCATAGTTCAAAGATCAATTTTTGCCTTAGTATTTTCAAAATGGCGCCCGAATAGCTCTCTCTCTCTCTTTTTGTGTTCGGAATATTCGGAAAGGAAGTTGTGAGGGCGGGCAATTTAAGTGACGCGAAGGTTGAAGAACTTTATACTTGTGTTATTCACTATACGAAAAATGTGTAGAGTGGTTGTAGTTGCATTGCGCGGCGATCGGTCTGTCGTTCCTCGTTTAGATGTTGGCTTGTTCTCCTCGATGCGGCCTGATGGGGCTGCTTTTATTGTGTTTCACCTCTGCTTCTTTAGAGGTGTTGGGAGTGGTATATATATACACCTAGACATCGAGTACGACCGTATCCTAAACCTAGACACGAAAATCTACGGTGCGCACTACTTAGACTCTATCGTCGGTGACCTTATACACCTAGACATCGAATATGGTCAAATTCTACAACTAGACACGAAAAGCTGCGGAGCGCACTAGTTAGACTCTATCATCGGCGACACTGTGCACCTAGATATCAAGTACGTCCGATTTCTTTACCTACATACGAAAAACTACGGAGTGCACTAGTTAGACTCGATCATCTGCGACCCTGTACATCTAAAGATTGAGTACGACCGAATTCCACACTTACATATAAAAAGCTATAGAGCACACTACTTAGACTCCATCATCGGCGATCTTATACACCTAGACATTAAGTTATGGATTTTAAAATATTCCAATTTGAAACGAGCAATACTGAGGCTACAGTGAGCCAGCAGGCAATATTCAATGGAATTTTCCGCAAATATACGAATTAAAATTCGTAGACAAGAAGAGCTAAGCATTAAAAAGCGTATAATACTCTCTTGCATAAACTGCAGGAAAATGTACTCTAAGCCTTTAAGGGGATGTCGGAGCAATAAACGTATTTCTTTATTCGATTATATCTTTTTCTATTAATGGTAAAAATGAATTCTGAGAGTTACTTGCTCTAGTTCTCAATATAATAAATCGTTTTGTGTAATTTCATGTGGTTATGGTTTATCGTTTTTACAAAAACTTGGAACTAGCAAGAGGTGTTTATTCATTGAAAGTTAACCTTAAAATTATGGATATGCCTATTGCTGCGTGTAACTTTTTTTATTTATAATTTTAAGAAATATTAAGAGTTAGGTACCCTAGTGCTAACTATAATTAATTATTCTGTGCAATATGAGGTTTATTGGACTTATCGTTTTTCCAAAAACTTGGAACTACGAACTATTGAGGAGAGGCGATGCTCCAACATCCCCTTAAGTCATAAAAAATGAGTGTTTTTGAATAGTTAGAATAGAAAAATAATAATGACATGGAGAGAAAGGCATTGAGAGAGAGAAAAAATTATGGATGCGTAACTTAGGCATCTGCAACATTTGTAGATGTTCTGAGCGACGGAGCGGAGCATCCTAGAGGTTGCAGCGGGATCTTCTGTTGGTGGCTCTTGACCGTAAAAGAAGGTTTTGGCGCTCGTCGACGCGTATCTGCGTATGCATAAAAGAGAAATAATAATAAATAGAAGCGTAATTATAGAACGGCCATAGTAATAAATAGTCATACTCAATGAATAGACTTCGTTTTTGAAGCATACTACACTGAAAGAAATATTGGGCTCTAGTTCATCTTTTCAAGTAAAACAAAAGACAAGCGGTCGCTCCGATGGTTTGGGCACTGATTCTCTCAGGAAAGGGAATGAGTACTCTCTAAACGAGCGATCGCTGTCTTGCGCGACTAAAAAAAAAAATTTGGGCACTCAGTGCTCGATAAACAGAGGACTGTAGCCGAAACTCACAGTGGCGCCACCGCATAATGGTAGATTGGCGTATCCTCTAAATTTGTTTCAGCGTAGAAGAAACCTATAAAATCTTTCGAAAAATCTCCGAAGTAAAAAAAATTGGTACATTTTTAGACACGACCGCTACACCTTATATTTTCACCATCCCGAAAAGTATGACATCTAAAAAAGTGACTTATTTTGTCACAAAACATTTTTCTATCATGAAAAAATTTTATTGAGGTGTGCCCCTAAATGTATGTATGTATGAAAACAAGTTCCACGATTATCTCAACGAGAATTTGACCGATCTTGCCTAAATTTTCTCGGATTACTCGTCTTGTCACAAGAAGCTGACAGTTTCATAACCAGCCTGATTCGAAATATATTTGCTGAATGTCAGCAAAAACAAAAATACCGAAAAATAGTTTTTTAGCTCTAACTAAAAATTTATTGCCATTACGCAAAAGTACAAAAAGAAGATGTGGAAGAACGCATCAAAAATATTATTTTCTCACAAAAGTTTTAAATGTAAAAATTATAGAGCACAGAAAATCAAAGCTTTTCTTCCTTAAGTTTTTTTTCTATGAGCAATTCCTTTTAAGGTAATAGAGGGAAACCGATTTAAAACACTTATATGAGATTATAAACACTCATCCTTGGGTTTTCATGTAAAAAACTTCATAAGACTTGAAATGTAGTCATCCTAAAGATACAGCATTTGTGATGATGTAGAAGAAATCAGCAAGATTATAAAAATATGGTTTGGATGAATGATAACGATGAAGAAACGATGATAGAACACATTATGGATAGGGAGTTTGTAGGAACAGTACAAAAATACTTTGAATACTGTTAAAGCCATTGAGTAGTCTTGAAATTGCATTAATTTAAAATTTTTTGAATTTAATTTTGCTATATGATTTTCAAATTTTCCTTTCCTGATTTTCATATAAGTCATTCGTACTGTTTCTGTTTCTCATGTTATGAGAGAGTACCACAATCTTCGCCTATAACAGGCTCGCACGATTGCGGATAAGTGTGCTTTCGTCGAGCGTTGGGTGTCTTCTATCGCGTACCTCTTAGCTTTGGTGCGCTCATTATTTTGATAGTCCCCGCCTGTATCTCTCCCTTCTCTTATTTTGTCTTTGCGAATTTGAATAATCAGTTTGTTCCCCTGTCTTGTATCACATAGACTTTTTATGATGATTGTGGGACTAAGGAATGCATTTTGCTGACTTTGACACGTGTTTTATACTAGTTTCTAGTGTAATTTTTTAAAAATATTTTTATAATAAGTCTAATCTTTTTGGAATTTAGAGTTATTAATTTGTTTTATAAGACGGCACTTTTAAAATATAATGTGACATTAAACTTTGACGTATATGGTAACTCAACTAAGGTGTGTCTTTGTGAATTGTTAATAAATAGTATTTGTTTTTGATACATGTAAGAAAAATTGCTGGAATATATTTTTTTTTGTAACCCGAAGATGGGAGTAATAAATCTCCCGAAACGTTGTAAATACATTGAATTTACAAAAAAATTGTGTTCGCATTGATCAACCCCTTCACTTCACCTATTTTAGAAATTATAGCGAACAATAGAATCTAGGCATTACTTTAAACCTGCATGAATTCATTGAAATTACGACGATATCTTACCCCTTCCATTGGTCGATCCTTGGCAATATCGAGAAATTCAAATTTATTTTCCTTCCAACATAATGAACACATTCGAAAAAATGTTTCCCAGCTCATATCTGGACTTACATGCTCATTGTACACGTGTTTTAAATTTGTACGATCTTGTCTTAAGAGAATAATAAGATTTGCATTCTCGCGTATTAATTTTTTTGGGATTTTCGTGTAAGTTTCAAAAAGGTAGTTACAGCCTAACAATGAATGACTACCCATACTGTAATTCTTAAATATTACATTTAGTTCTGTTGGTTTTGCATAGCAAAGATCATCTAAAATAATATCACTGTGCCATCTAGCTTTACTTGGTGAAACAATCTTGCTTTTATCAGAGATTGTGAAATAGCCAATGCCAAATGGGGCAAATTTCGAAAAAACACTATCTAAATAGCGGTATTTTGGCTTATGCAACGATTTTCCATAAATATAGACATTTTCGAAGCATAATGCATTGGGATTTTGCAAAAGTTTAATTAGAACATTAGTTTTTCCACAGGCAGATGGTCCGCAGACTAGAGCTTTAATTGAACTCGGTAAAAGAGGTCCATGCCATCGATTATTCCCTTCTCCGCATTTAATTACACGATCCAGATTGGCTGTACTAATGACATAAGGTTGCTTAATAAAACGCACGTAAACCAGAGCCTATTTATAGGAGTGCATTTCACACGCTTCATCAGTCATGTACAAATGAAGGAGCATACATTTTATATAAATTATTTCCGATAACGATGGCAGTAGTGAACAGCAATTAACCGTTCATTTAGCGGCCGATCAATCGAAATGCATTTGCAAATTTGTTCTCTCAAAATACTTTGACAATCAAATTACTCATTTGTGGAATCGTTTACTAGCAAATCTACAACTTGATCCTGTAGTGAGAAGTTAGTAGGTGGCTATGCGGCTCCCAGGCCAGTGGGGTCCCAGGCCATACACCTATCAAGCTAACACGGGTGTCAGTCCGCTGGGATCCACATTTGTACGTAACCTTGTGTTTAAGTATTATAATTTTTTGATGCTGAATGCCTCATGGAGGAAAGGGGGAGGTAGGTGAACGGGGGTTCATGCGGATTCTAGGAGAGCTATCTGACCTGCTTACTCGTAGTTTAGCTCTCAGCAGTTGTATAGTTTCTGTCAATTATTTTCTGCAATTGAATTACTTAAAATATTTTATGCTCATTTTACTGGTGCTATGTTTAACTTTCTAAATTTTTATTATACTGAATGTGAGAAATAAATCTTAAAATTTTATAATGGATAAAATGAATAAAAAATTTAATAAAGAAAAAAAATTGTGCAGAGCTGCAAATTGAATCCTGGCCCACGGCTTTCCAAGCTATCACCATGACAGCTCGGCTACCGATACTTTCCGCTTTACTCGCTGACTCACGAGCAACATAAAAAGAAAGTTGTTTTTGAAAGTGCCATATATCAAAAAGCTGGTTGACTTGTCGGCGAGCTGCAAAGTTTGCTTCGACAGGGTATCAACTAGCAACTCCGTGTATCTCCTAAACAACGCTTTTGTGACTGCCTGTTAAGGGGATGCCGTATATCCATATTCGTTATTTGGGTCAACGCTTTGATTAAACGCTTCCAGATTGGATAATATAACAGTACAATATACCATGAGTATGCCTCTGCCCATTATTTGTCAAAAAATTAAATAAATTTATTCTATTAGACAGTGATTGAAGCTGCTGATGAGCACCCACAACATTTATCTCTGTGTGAATAGCATTGGCGCATTAATGCACGAAAAACGTTGCAGAGGCATTATCGTATTACTATACAGAACGTATTATGAAACATAACATTCCTATTAGAGCGATAATTAGCAGTAATAACGAAAAGTGGCAAAGCAAATGATGCATTATCAAAAACAGACGCCATGATTGATCTCAGGCATTAACAGCTGAGATTTGAAGCAGACTCATAGATGGCACTGCCATTTTTTTCCAGCATAAATAATGTATTCCATCACACGGTACTCAAGACGGATGGAGCTACCGCTCAATTCAGAGTCCATCCGTATGCACTATCGGCTACATAAAGATTTGAGGTTAGAAGTGCGACTTTTCGTTTTACACGTTCACACCTAAACGGATTTTAACGAAATTGACAACGGTGACAGAAAATGTGTTTCATTTCATCATTTCTGCAGTTACATTTTTATTTTTCTGACTCGGTTGAATCGAATATCGGTTTTCTAAATGTTGAAGCAGAAGCATCTTATTCTCTACATTGCTTTTTTGCACGGGTTCTAAGTTCACAGTCGATTATTCGGGAAAACAATAAAAACAAACTTCTTTTCATTTTCATAATTTCATCTAATATTTTTTCAATTTTCAATTATGAATCTTGCAAACAGAAACATTAGTTGCTATATTTCGTGCCCCATCCTCGTAGACTATCGACTGCGATATTCGACATTTAGAAACTCTTTTATGCAATCTAGTCAGAATAATAGAAACGTAACTGCCGAGGCATGATCGAAAAAACCTTTTCTGTCACCGTTGTTAATTTCATTAAAATCCATTTAGGCGTGAATGCGTAAAACGAAAAGTCGCTAGCCTAATCTCAAATCTTCATACAGTTCATAGTCTACGTGGAAAGATTGACATGCTGTGTTTGTGGCTCCGTCCACGTAGACTATCCGTTATGTCAAAATTTCAGCTGGCTACTTCTCGTTTTACGCATTCCCTCATGAATGTTTTGTATTGAAATTTATAGCACCGAGAAAAAATGTATATCCGTATCATGCCTCTGAAGTTACATTTCTTTAATAGCACATTATTCAATAAAATACTGAGGTTTTGATTGTCGAAGCAGAAGAGATTTTTTCTCTGTACTGCACTTTTGTATGGCTTCAAAGATATAAGTTTATTATTCGGGATAATAAAAAAGAGAATATAATCAACTTTATTCACTTTTACACGCAGTTTTTTTTAAAAAGTATTTCAGTTTGAAATTATAAAATACAGAAGCATTGATTGTCATCGCGACATATGGATATAAACGTCAATACGCGATCTATCAGTCTACGTGGACGAAGCCACAAACCCAGTGTTCCGAGCTCCGTCCGCGTAGACTACCGACTACGACAAGATTTGAGGTTAGGCTTTCGACTTTTCGTTTTACGCATACCCTCTTGAATGTTCTGTATTGAAATTTATAGCGGCGACAAAAAATATACTTCCGATCATGCCTCTGCAGTTAGATTTCTTTCTTATCACATTCTTCAATAAAATATTGAGGGTTTGATTGTCGAAGCAGAAGAGATTTTTTCTGTACTGCATTTTTGTATGGCTTCTAAGGTATAAGTTTATTATTTGGGATAATAAAAAAGAGTAAATAATCAACTCCATTCACTTTTACACGCAGTTTTTTTTAAAAAGTATTTCAGTTTAAGATTATATAATACAGAAGCATTGACTCTCATCGCGACATATGGATATTAATGTCTATACGCGACATATCAGTCTACGTGGACGGAGCCACAAACCCAGCATTCCGAGCTCCGTCCACGTAGACTATCGACTATGACAAGATTTGAGGTTAGGCTTGCGATTTTTCGCTTTACGCATTCCCTTATGATTGATGACACTGATGGCGCTCCAAGCTTATTCTTTTTTTCAGTTTAATATGTACTAGCTGGCAAAACAGTAAGTTAACCTCCAAAATTTTTTTTTTTACTACTGGATCCCCTTAAGCGCCGCAGTGTTTCGCCATCTAGCGGTGGAGCGCCGTACTACTCTGGCCGCTAAAATGTTCGGTTGAATATCTCGGCGTGAGTTCCGCATAATGATAATATATTTGTTGCAGTAAGACAAGATTTAAATTTCAATTATTTTTATACATATTTTTTACAATATTAAACATTATTAGAGCTTCAATAACATTTGAGCGTTTCGATAAACTTTAGAATTAATATTAGACTTTTGATTTTATGCACAGAGTAAATATTTTATAAGTTTGGAAATAAAGTACAGACATATAAATAATTAAAATTTTTTTTATTATTCTTCCTTAATATTATGCAATACATCATCCATTAATGTTATGAATTCATCTCGGAAATATTCGACTCGTTTCACCAAGTTGTAAGCAGACGTCTAGTAACTTGCTTAGTTGAAGAAATCATCGATTTTTCACAATTTTTAGCTCTTAAATAGTAAATCTGATCTTCTTCACGTCACTAAAATCTATGAATTCTTCACTCTTAATTACTCGAAGATGATCAATTAAGACTTTAGGAGCAACCCCCGTCACGGTGGAACTCATTAATGTATGTACTCGGAATTTGCTCGACACTAGAATCATCAAAATCTACGTAATTATCTCTAGGTATACTATTAAACGATAGTCTTTGCACTTTTAGAAATATCAAAATCTGATTTTCGTTTACGCTTTCGATCGCGTGTTGAGTATTCTAGTGCATTATCTGAGTTTTTTCTACAATCTGGCTTTATTGTTCGTACACTATTATACCTCACTCCACTATTGGCACTGTGGAGTGGGGTATTGTCATCATTCATGCAGTTGCGAGGCTTAACATGATTTTATTCCTCTACTACTTTTGTTACATTTTCTTTTTCAATTGAAACGTGGTTAAGCGGAGTTCGACTTAAATGTTTTGCATTATTAGTCAATGCTCGATTATATGAATTACCAGTATTTTTATTAAATCGCCTGATGTTGTCTTCGTCGCCTCCTTAATGCTCGGTTGAGACCCTCTTTTACGGAGGGGGGTCCGTTGAAAATCCACTCCTTGATTGTGCGGACTCCGGCGTCGATAATGCGCTGCTAAAATCCGCGAAAACTAATCTACTCGTGCTCGCAACACGAAAAACTTAAATAATACGAAAATTACTAACGATCCACGAGCAACACAAAAATAAATAATAAGGCGTAAATATAAAAAAAGAAATGCTTTGATTCATCAGTCTTCTCTCTCGGTGATTGGATGCGCCACGTGCGCCGAACAGTAAAAGAATAAATAATTTGGGTAGGCGCACGCAGTCACGCAAATTCTATCTCTGTCGTCTAGCGCAAAAATCTGTGACCCTAAATTTACAATAATAATTCCGCGCAGTGCTGAATAATTCCGCGACTCGACTATAACGCTTACGTACTTTCGCTCGACTGAAAATCTCTAATTACTCCGCTTGAAAAACCAAATCTTACTCACGCTCTTTAAATGGTCGTCACGACGCTTCAACTCGTGTGCGTCTGTCGCCAAATCTGGCTCGCTTCCAGTCGCTTGCTCCACAACCCTCGTCACCGCGCCCATAAATTTCTTTATTTCATCTGCAATTACAGTAACATCATTTTTATTATTATTTTGTTGATGATATAGATTGGCTTGTTCAACTATGAGTTCGATATTTTCATTTGATAAAAGCATCAAGAAAACATCTCCCGGCGTTTTTAAACCATCTGGAATATTCTTCGGTCCAACATTCTGTGTGAAAGGTAATTCACTGTAAGGCATGGTTTTGTTTGACCAGATTCCATCAGATACATTTTCATCCTCGAATCTATGAGAATAATTAACAGAATAACTTTGGGAACCAACATTCGAATCAAGATTTTCATCGTCACTAATGTCATTACCATCTACAGATTCGTTGCCAGATGGAATTTCATCTCCTTCATATTCTTCTTCAGAATTACTCATTTTGGTTCTCTTTTTGATAAGAATTCGTATTATTTATCGAAACGACCACTTAAAAAATCAAATGGCAAATCAAAATTAGAATGATACTATTTTGAACATTAGTCTGCCACCCAGACGTGATCTCTAACAAGGTCAAAATTTCAAATTTACGGATATCTAATGCTTTCTCGACAATACCCTCATTCTGAAATGTCTAAAATATCGATTTTTTTCGTACAGAGATCCCTCACACATTTCGATATTTCAAAAACTTAAAAGGCAATATCTATACGTAGTTATTACAAAAAGAGTGCAATATCTACTAAATTTTTTTAGGAGAGTGTGACTAGTGACCTACAAAAAACTTTGATATCACTACCCTACAATTATAGTTTATTTTCAGAGGTATGCAATGAGATTTGATATCATCAGATCTTCCAATCCATAAGTAAATCATTTTACTTGAAACCGTTGATTTTGGAAATATTTTATATGAAAATATGCCTTACTGGATCCGCTATTTTGAATTTAGAAACTTTGTTTGCATATTCGTGATCAGCGACCCTCAAAACCCCTGTATACAAAGTTTTGTATAGATCTGCCATGTTTTTTTTTAAATTTTGTCCGCCATTTTGAATTTGGAAACTTTGATTGCATATTTGTGGTCAGCGACCCTCAAAACACTTGTATGCAAAGAATTTTTAAAATCTGAGATCGGATTCGTATTCAGCAACCTTGAAAACCCCCGTGTACTAAATATCAGTCAATTTCCTGATAAAATGAGTTCACAGCCCAATTTAATTTAAAAAGTCTTCTTTTTTTTGTTGTTGATTGTTAATAACTAATTATATAAAGTGATAATCCATTTTTTCAGTCTAGGAACTCATTCTACAAGCATCCAGGACTCCATTAGAAAAGAATAGAGTGATCCTGAGTTCAAAATATTTATTCTACAAGCGAAAAACTAAAAAAATTTAGGGTGCCCCTAAACGGCCCCCCGCCCCTCAAAGGGTTAAAGTATTTAATATTTTTATGACTTTACTAAAAAAAACATCAGAAATATTAGTAAAAAAAAATTCAAATTTTTGGTTTCCGTTTTTTGGACACCGTTTTGTTTAAAAATCGTAGACTAAAAAACTAAACGGTTTTGAAAAGTTTAGACATTTTGTGCACGTTTGTGCATATTTCCCAAAAAAATTCCTTCCTACTCTAGTTTTCGATTGAAAAAAAAAATTCTTTAAAAAACGGATTTTTTTCATTTGTTAATTATTAATTGAAAATCAAATATTTCAGTTTTTCAAACTTTTGAATCATGTAGAGTATACCGGCAAATAGTAGGAAGAGCATTTTAAAAAAAAATATGTCTTTTTTATTAAGTATTTCAAGCTCAAATGTAAGAAAAAAAATTCGTCATTTTGGAACTTAATGGGTTAAGATTGCTGTAGGTCGAGCAGAGATTTATCTTAGAACTCTTTGCCTCTGTCTACGTGGAGATTCTTTGGTACTCGATGTTTGATCAATACGGATGTCATAGCTGCTGCTACACATTTGCCGATTTTAGACTTTACAGGAACGGGTCACGCATACTTCGAGAAAACATCCACGATGGTGAGCATGCATCTGTGCCCTTTATTCTCTCCGGCAAAAGGCTGCATCTTCACCGGATCAGCTTGCTAAGTCTCATCCAAGCCATGTACAAACTACGACGTAGATAGTTGCGCCTCGCCGGCTTGTGGGGCTCTTCCACCAACATTGCTCTTTGATCCTTCATGCTTTGCTTGTATCTTTTGAATGCTTATCGTTCTGTATTAACGCCCTTCTTACAACATCCGCTATATCTATCTTTAGACTCCCGATTTTCAAATCTATTTCGGTCGTTGTCCTTGCACTATGATATCCAAATGATCGAGTGCGCTGCTCAATCGTAAGGTAAGCTCTGTCAAAGCACGAACTTCCATTCGAACTATTCGATGAAGGTTTTCTATATTAGCAGCATTCTCAAGCTATTGAGGTGCTGCAACGTTACATAATCGCTTATTTTCCAAGTCGCAATGACCATCGTTGGCGAGCTTGTATCCGATACTGGGAGGGCCGCGAGTACCCTCGCTCTGACGAAGATTACACCTGAACCCGTTAAAACTCATTTTTCAAATGATCGTAGTACTCGTGGATACTCAATATATATATATAGCGTGCTTCACGAAGCTCCTCGAATATCGAATGGATTTCTCTAATGTATCGTTATCTTTACGTACTCCGTAAACTTTACCTAGATACTGCGTCTGATCCTGATTTAGGATTGTAATATATTTATCTAGCGAGACATCATCCTCTTCACCACTATCAGCGCGCACGACGGGTCGCGAGCTCGTATAGTATCATTCTGCAGATTCCTTTGACTGTTCTCGCTATCACGAAAATCTACAAGGAATGATTGGGCGATTTTTCTTTATCTTGGTGACGACATCATGGAGAGGATCGATTATTATCCACTCCGAAGTCTCGGTCAAAATTTTTTCAGCTGTATCTCTTCCAAGCTTTAATAATATGTACCTGCACTTAATTGCATTGCGAATCTTCACGTTGACTAAGCACATTCTTTTCTCGTTGTAAGGCATTCATGTTAGCGCTTCAACGTTTAACGCCAGAATATCCTTGAACTCATACAGATATGGTACTTATAGCAAAGCAGTTGAAACCCTTTCGGTATCTACCATCATTGACTGCTCTATCCTTGTAGATTACTATAAATCCATACTTGTCGCCTTGTCAATATTTTGAACACAAATCTCTGAACATAAGAGTCATATTGCATTTGACGTGATCGTTGTACAAGTGTTTCAAATTTACATCATCTTGGCGAAATATTGACAACAGATTTACGTAAACTCTGGCTAGATGCTTGGTAATGTGGGTATAAGTTTAACAAAGTAAGAAGCAGTCTTGTGCCTACCCATGTAGAAAAAAGCTCTGACGTTGTTTTGCTTCTCGCAAACAATGTCGTCGAATACCATGATTGAATTGAGAAGTACGTGTTCGGGATCTATCACTTCATCGTGTTCTTTAAATGCAAAGTACTGCACACCATCTACAGTTTCCAAGAGCTGTAGCATTGTGTATTTTGATTGATTCAGAGATTTCAATTAAACGTACACGTTCTCAAATCTGAAGTCATTAGGATGGATAATGAGCGCTAACAAGGAAAAGAAGGACCATAAAAGACAGCTCGGATGCTGTTAGACATTAGTTGAGCATCAGTCTTTCGCTGAGCTTTGAACAGTGATGATCGTATTCAAACGTCGAAGAGGGCGTGGTTTGATCAACAAAATCATTAATAAACTTCCAATCGAACTATATATACCGAGATATTAGTATTGTGGACCAGGAACCAAGTTCGCCAAAACTCTTGACTCGAGGAGATCCTGGAATCAATCCTCTTGATACAGCCTGCAAGGAGCGCGACATAGTCTATTCACAAAATGATGAAAACATCGAGGTGCGGAACGCCGCTGACAGTTCTTGGTAACGTGAATATGCCGAGAATGCTAATTTCGGTGAAAAGTCAACTGAATACGCTGTAAGTAATACCATGGAACTTACATCGAGAATCGGAATGGGTATAAGAAAGAAAATGACTACGCTGAGTAAAGTGATTAAGGCTGCTTTTTACAAATCAGCACCGAGCAACTAAACAGTTCTTCGCTCGGCGTTGAAGAAGGTATTGCAGGCAAGCAGGCTGACGGTAAACAAAACATCACTATTCCGCGAATTCTACCAGTTTATCAAAAGCTGGTGGAGTTTTACCTTGTCTCAAATCCCTTTTACGGCTTTGAGTGCAGTGGGTGCTCTGGTTGGTGGGGACGCTGATATAGCAAAAGCTTTCAACGAAGCTAAAGCAGTCAAACAGCACTTAGAAGAGAGTGAAAGACGTATTAAAACTATGAAAGTGATAGCCCTTGGTAAAGGTCTGTATCTCAAACCACATGAGAAGGGATTTGGCCTCTATCTTAAGTGTCATACCGAAAAGGTTTAAAAAAAAGTTTCAAATAGATTTACCTCACTGCGATCTTACTGTGCCGTTTTCCGACGCCGTCGTGAGTCTCGGTGTTACATTAGATAGCAGACTAACGTGGAAGCCGCAGGTTGATGCTATAACGAAAAAAGTAAATAAAGCCCTTTTTGCCTGCGGTTTATAAGGGCATGTACCACCGAGACTCTTCGCAGAAGACTGGTCGAAGCGTTAGTTCTACCCCATCTTGACTATTGCGCTGTAGTG
>UELU01004385.1:4790-7290 GCA_900490025.1 Megastigmus dorsalis
TATCTATACAATAAATAATATATAATTAATAATTTACCTTAGGTAGGGGTTCTGCAATAACAGACATGTTTGCACTTGGTCTTTCGGATAGGTTAGGTTATGAGCACAGCGTATATCAATTTTTACTCTTCAGGGTTTAGAGTGTACACCTCTTGATGGATAATATTAAAGATATTTTCAAGTAATATAGTAAATTCTATAAGGACTACTTGTACATATCTTATTAATTCGGAGCTATTTAAAAAGCTTATAAAAGTTACATGCCTATACCTACTGCATAAATTACTATAGGGAAAAAGTTAAAATGATTGATGAATCATACAAGTTTGCGTGGGTGTATAGTCATTTGAACGTGCGTCAACGTTTTCGATGTACTACATTCACGAAAGTATTGAAATACACGTCAAAATTCCCATGTATATATAGACTGAAAATATTAGCGTGCGAAGCGGAAGCGGACGTGCAAGTTACCCTCGTGCACGTGGCACTGCTTTATAATCGGATATATACACCTCGACTGACTTTCGCTCGATTTACATACATATATGCCTACACAGACTGACGCTCATATAAGCGATTTCTTTGTTTGCTTATACACTAGGAAATAGATGGCAATCTATACATGGCGAATCGCTTCACCTATATACTTACGTGTATGGGTACATTTGAATTACTTAAAAATAAAGATGATTATTAATAAAGCTCTATGTAGACTGCACGAATGTATAATAAAGTTTTCCCGAATGTATAACATCGTTAAAATACAACAGTCTGTAGGATTTTGTGTACCATGACTAATGTCTATTGAAAGAAGAATCTCGAGTATGCAGAAAGAGCTGCTATGTACAGACCCATGCACCTCAACGCCGGTCAGCTTATGCGCGGAAAATTGATCGGCGCTACTATCGTTCCCTTCCAATTCTCTTATTCTCTCTCTCTTTCTCTCTGATAACATGGACATGACCTACTCTCAAGACGAACGACAGCTTCCCCGCGTGAACGGCTACTTTTATGCCTATACCTTCTTTCACACCCCGCTCGATGGGTTCCTCGACTTCTTTTATTACCGAGATTTCAGTGGGTTTTTACGAGCTGCCAGTGTGCTGAAGAAGCTGTTTAGCTGAATTAGTCAGCCTTTACGGGGTTTTCGACTTTTCCAATCGTCATTGATATACAGATTTTCTGTATAAGCAATGGTCTATTCTAGAATCTTAGTTTGACAATTTTTAGAAATGTTTTGTGCATGTCTTTAGATTCTATGAACAAAAAATTATTTTCTAAATTGTTTTAAAGAAATGTACTAGGATCATAAAGATTCTACTTTAACAGCTTTTACATTTAGTTAAATATATGTATAAAGATAGAGACTAATCTTGAAAAAAAAACTCTTTGTCATCACTTCTGTATAAATGATGTATACATTACGTATGGTTCCAGGTTTCATCAAATTCCATTCACAATTGATATTGAGATTTTTGTCCTCGAAAATTTCGTGATCGTAATTCACAGCGTTTTTTATCTTTGAAATTTTTGAAGATCACCTAGATTCCAGTTGGTATTCAGGTGGCTTCCATGTGGATCCAAATATTTTAAAAGGGCATCATTACCGACGTGGTGAGATTTTTTTTCCAATATTAGTCTTTATCTTTATATATTTCGTTAAATGCAAGAACCGGTAAGGTAGGAATACATCCGGCCATAGCACGTCCTCTTAAATCAACACTCTCGGATAAACTACATCTTTTTGAAAATAAAACAATGACCCGTGATTTCTGAGAATCAAAGTACTATCCTTTTTTATAAAAGTCGGATACACAGTTGGAGGATTAATAGAATATCTTTTAAAATAGAAGGGTGTAATGTAATAACAAAATTGGGTCATTTTCCTGCACCGAACATGAAATTATCTTTCTACTTTGTGTTTTTTAATTTAATCGACTTTATGTTAGTAATCTTGTAAATTCTACTCCTTCAGGATAACCTAAGCAGATTAGTCTATTACTAGTCTGCTCCACTGTTCTGACACTTCTAATAAAATAATAGGATATAAATAAGAAGATATTGTAAAATTATCGATGTTAAAAGAACATCTAAAAATAAATGAAATTATTTATTACTCTCAAAAAATTAATAATAGCTATTTCATCTAGAATATACCTCCAAATCAATATTTAATCATTCAATTCATTGATTGATTTTTATACGGTTTTGCATTGATTGTAAATTTTATCAATGCTGCTTAGATATTTTTCATTAACTTATATTTCATTTAGAGTTCTTTTTCGACTACCTAAAAAAGAAACATTCAAAACTATATATTCCAAGGACAAGGATCCATTAGAATGATACCAATGCTAAGCTTTGTTTTTAAGGGAATGTTGGAGCTGCAATGACTGTCACGTAACCTTACATTATTTTTGTCAATAAAAAGATAATTCTTATGTAAACCTTACAAAAAGAGGAGAAGAGCACCCTCCACATTTCAAAAATGTGTACTCTT
>UELU01004385.1:12290-18754 GCA_900490025.1 Megastigmus dorsalis
AGAGGCTTTCTCATATTTGGTGAGATGTATAATAAGTGCATCGCGAGTCAAGTGGGCGAAATGGAATTTCTGTCGCTGCGCTCTGCGGCCTTCCCTTGGTCGATATAGGTTAGCGTATATCGGAGAGCTGCTGCCTCTCTTTTTTTCCAACTCGTTCGACGCCCTCTTGCTCGCGCGCGCCGAAAGAGTTGGCCAGAGAGAGAGAGAGAGAGAGTCGCAAGGCTGCAAGAGGGGAAGCTGATGCGAGACTGGCTGAATTCGCTTGGCTGACTCATTCTGCCCTCTCTTCCGTATCTTGTTATACGCGAACCCGACGGTCACGGCAGTTCTGCTTTTCATTTCTGTCTCTATCTCGCCTTTTCTTCTCTCTCTCTCTCTCTCTCGATGGCTTCGCTTTTCTGCCGCTTATTATTTTTCTATTATTAAATGCCGTCGTTGTGTAAACATACACGAGCGTTTTATTATTGGATTGGATCGATCGAGCTTGGTTTTTTCCCTTTTCACAATATGTACATCCAAGTACGTTATGATTGTCTGACCATTTAAATGTCTCCGCTATTTGGTATAACTATGTAAGACACTGGAGTTTTCCTAACGTTTGTATGTACTGGAATTTGTTAGAAGTTTTGCTGTGAGTATATGGTTAATGGGTGAACGCGTTTGGAAGTATATATTTTCTACGTGCTGCCTTATTCCAACTTTGGAGATGTAAGAGTGAACTATTGACGTATACCTCGGTCTTAAGCAATCGCTGCAAATGCTTTAAGGCAAATTTAACAGTCTTAAATGATGATTGACCCAAGGGTTTTCTCTTTGGCAAAAGAAACTTGTACAGATTATCCTTGCATTAACAATGTTTTATATGTACAAAAATAACTTATGGATTTTTTCTAACGCAATAATGTTAAAGCATAAGTAATCAATAAGTACCGGCTTATTCCCCATTCATTTAAAGTAAAATTAAGATTCATGTGTCAGATAGCAGAACAATTTTCAATGTCATAAAAACGAATGATATTAATGTGTAGAAAGGGAATTGTCTAATCTTAGTATTTAATCAGGTTATAGAATACAAAAGCTCACATAGAAATACTATCGTCGATGTTTCCTAAATAAACATGAGTCACCGAGTAAAACTAATGTATTTCATCAGTATTTTTCCGACCGCTCAAGAACTCATTACTTTTAATAATTAATAATTTGACGAAATGTCAAATTCAATAATCATGGATACGTTCATAATTTTTTTAAATTTAGGTGCAAAACAAAAGTATAACAATTCCAGATTCATAATTAATTAAAATTTTGGGGGTTAAACTTAATTTTGAAAAGGTATGAACTATTAAAATTTGACTGTTTAGCGAATCCAGTTTGTGTCCGTGTTAATATACTTATGAGGTTATGAAAGATCTTTCTTTGTCATCGCGATTAGATGACGCAAATGTAAAAAGCATGCTAGAATCGCAAAAATCCAAAGAAGATATTCAATTAAAATAAGTTTTACTTTAATATTCATTTAAGAGAAATATATTAAATAAAAAAAGTTGTCTGTTTACTAAACCGCATGCTATTGTATGTTGTACATCTATATATATAAATACTACGTGAAGCATCATAACTTCTACTGTAACTATATCAATAACTAAAACTATATTATTGAAAATACAAAACTATTTTAAGTTAATTCGTAAATCATTTTATAGTTATTTATTTAGTACATAAATTTAGTAAATAAGATGAAAGCATCGACAATTCATACGAAATTGTATTTTCATAAGAATTAGTGTAGATTTAAAATCTAAAACTCTCACTTTAGTTTTCAATTAAAATAATATAAAACTAGAAGAGACATAAGCCGTGATACTATGTGTACACAATATTTTTTCTAATGTTTAGAATGAAAAAGTCCATAAATTAAATTTATCTTCACTATATTTGTTTAGTAAGCGTAAAGTAATAAAGAGTAAAAAGAGCAGTGTGGATTCGGCAAATAAAGTTGAACATAAAAACATTCGATAGATTGTATCGTACAAGGAAAGTCTATATTTTAGGAAATGGATTTAGCTTAACATTTGAGGTTCTGAGATATTCCTTATTTGTTTAAAGAATCAACTTATAAAGTAGAATCTGTTTTATAGTGTGCGTATAAAAATGAAATTAAAAAATAGTTTTCTGCAATGACCTAAGCAACGTTGAAAAAATATTGATCTAATTTTACAGGACACAGTATCCTTATGTACATATGTCTTGACATTTCTGCAGTCGAAATTTGATTACACTTATTACAAAATATATAGAGGTATTTACAAGAGGAATCCAAGAAGTCAGGGAAATCGATTTTGATGAAACTTTACAGAGACATTATTTGATCGAAAATATCAGATGCGTATCTCGTATTTTAGTCAAATGGCCCGAGTTAATGCCCATTTTATCAAAATTTATGAATAATGATGGTTGTCTTAACTCTTTTATTGCAAGACCAATATATATCGTCGAGAATATTACAAAAAAGATATCAAAAGTATAGATAATAAGCTTTTATTTGCATTTTAAACAAGTCATTAACACTTTTTGTTCGAAAGATATGAACGATCGAAGTTATGAACATCGAGTTAATTTTGGATGCATTTTTCAACTGAAATAAATGTTAAATTTTAAGGCTCAAAAATTAACTTAAATTTCGATCGTTCATAACTTTTGAATGAAAAGTGCTATTAACTCGTTTTGATCTCTATTTTGTGACATTTTCTACGATGTATATTGGCCTTGCAAGAAAGGTTTTAATACAACCATTGTTTCTCATATATTTTAATTAAACGAGCATTAACTCGGGCTCCAGGGCCTATTTGACTGAACACGATCTGATATTTTCGATCAAAGGTCTCTGTAAAGTTTCATCAAAATCGGTTTCCTAGATTCCCCTGGTCTCCTTGGGTTCCCCTTGTTAGTATAATCTTTGTTCCGTTTTATGTCTAGTGAGGTCCACAATACACATTTCACTTTTCTGTACATTGACTTTTACATTACTTAAAAGCCTCTGTAACAAATATAATTCATTTTAGCCTGATTCCTAATTACCAAATGCAAATTAATCATAAATTAACAAATTGCCAATAATGGTATTTAATCAGGAAATATATATGGAAGTACTTTAAAATTATATAATATGCATATTCTCTAATTAATAGTATCAGATTTAAGCATTTATTTAAATGTAGGAGTTTATTATAAATATTTTCATATCATTTAAAAATATTAACCTTCTCTCTGCAATTGTTGGTTCATTCGGTTAGACACATTTTCATTTGCACGTGTTAAAGTTGTATTGTTGAAAACATTTGCATATATCAAACTAAAAATTGAGAAAAAATTCAATTTATAATTAAGTGTTTTTCGTGCGCATAATTCAGGTTTGCAGAATAAAGTTTAAAGTATATTTTCTATCTTACTCATTTGAAGAGTAATAAAAATGAATGCTGTTGCAAAGTAATTAAAACCATGTAACAATATTAATGTGTTGTATTAAACGATGAAATTCATGTAAGGAGTGAGTGTCAATGAATTAGGTATAGGGCTTCACCCTAATTCACCAACTTATATCTTAGCTATACTGTTTTTTCGCTTAAATCTTATTAAAACTGTTTTTCGCTTAATCCGGCTAGCCATAATAAATTTGTAGACGATCAAAGATAAAGTAAAAAAAAATCTTCTGCGAGTGGATTTCTAATTCTGGATTTTGCTTTTTTTCTCCGCAGAGGCTCTAGATCAAATCTTTACGCAGCAAAGGAGAAAAGATATCTGTAAATCAAAGCGTTGGATAACCATATTGTAGTATTCGCTGATAGCTTAAGAATTGGAGTGGTACAGCTTTTTACTCAACTTGTTCTCATTTCGTTTAAGGGCTTCTTCCCAAAAAGAAATTGTATTATGCTGTTTTGCACGAAAGTGAATTAATTTTGTTTATATCGAAGTTAATATCGATCACTAGGGTAATTTCTCTTATTTAAATATGCCTGGAATTAAAAGTAAGTGATATAATATGTTTATGAGAAGACGATGAATGAACGTGTTATTATAGCGTACAAAATAAGCTTTCGAGTATAAACTTAGACTTGACCTTCAGTTTTACGCATCGATGCTTCTGAATTAATGCTTGTGCGCTTTCAGTGCACACAATTGATTACTATTTTGTACTGACTTAGCACTTCCTTCGTTTGCTACTCGATTCGCATAAAACTCTATGAATACGTGAAAGGAAGTCATGAGTTATTTTTAGCTTATTATCGTTACTTGTTAATTTAGGCGACATATCATAGATATATAATGTACAAAATCACGAGACAATGTTACACATAATTTAGCTGCAACTTTGTTATGAATATAGTATTGTAATACTATAGTTCAAAATTTATTTGCTTCAATCTATGACTACTTCTCTAGAATCATGTTTATGCAGTAATCCATAAAAAATGCAAATTTAATTTTTAGAAAAATTGACGGGTATCATTAAGTACTTGAAAATGCTTCGATAAAAAGAAAGCAGTAGAGGTCGTTTTTATAACAATGCAGAAACTACAATAGAGGTATATGAGTACAGCTGGCACACCATATTCTCGTCAGCTGAACCATTCGCTCTTCCAACACTTAAACCGTAACCTTAGCATCTTTTGCAAGTAGCTTAGCGCATTTCGTTTCATTATATATATGATATCGGACGGGTTATCCTGCGCGCGAGTCCTTGCCCCGCTAACAATGAGATATCGCTTCAGCCTATATATTGCTACACTTTGGCGTTCTTGCCATCCATCTTTCCGCCATTTCGAGCGCTCCTGTGTCGTCTGTTTTTATCTCTATTGCTGGTCGCCAAGCTCTTGAGATTTCTTTTTTTTTCCCTCGAGATACCGTTAAGCCCGTGGGCATTTTCTCCATGTCTTTCTTCGTTGCGACGTTATCTCTGCTGCAGTGGGTCCTCGGGTGATTCTCGAGTTTGCAAGGCTGTTTTTTCATTGTTCTTTAACGCCATTTTGTTGTTTTGAGCGAGGGAGGTAGTTGCAAGAAGACAGTCGCTTACTATTCATTCTTAGGATTTGGAGATGAGTATAGGTGATGCTCTAACTAGATTTGTAATAGTCAATAATTGCCGTTTGTTATTTTTAATTATAGAAGTCATATGAATCTATAATAAACTAAGACTTATACGGTATCAGAATTTGCTCAGGTACCGGTTATTGATCATTTTCTCTCATTTTCAGGTTACACCTATTTATAACATTTTAATTTTTTACATCATTTACTTTTTAATATTTATTTTGTATTTTCTATCTTTTGCATTTATTTTATTTACTGCCAAAGTTTGATAAAAAGCCGGGCCTTCTTTTTATTTATTGACCAAATGATGTCCCTGCGTGTTTAAATAGTTAACCGGTATCAATAGAACATTAACTTTAAATGTTTACTATTCACTAATTAAAAGATATTTAACAATTATGCTTCTTTTACTGTCACAATAAAAAATTTTAAGAAAATAAAATGAAAGTGTCGTTTAAAAAATCAGGGCACACTTAGGTGTATTTTATTTTTTATACTTGCAAATCATACTGCTTCCTTTTAACTGATCAAATGTCCATACCGTAACGGTACTGCTATTTAAAAATTAAAAGAGTGAAAAATTCTACTAGAATTTCGTGAGTGCTTTAATGAATTTATTGAATTTATTTTAAATGTATAAAAAATGATTAGTGTATAATAATTGATGTTTACAAACTAGACTTATTACTGTTCCACTATTGACTGTTCCACTTTGGAAAGACTATTGTAATTTATTTCACTTGCGGACAATTTTATTTCTCTTGCGAAGGATTTTTATTAAAATTGAGGTAATAACTGATAGTTTGGATGCATTACGGCATATCATTAAAATTCTGATGTAGTTTTAAAAACCATTTGCCGAATCTCTTTAAAGAACGCTCATAAAATGTACAAAAGCGAGTTTAAAATTATATTGGATAACGCATCATTTCTAGACCTTTTTTTGTATAAGAAGAAGTAAATTAGTTTTAAACTTATCCGAAGACAACAGTTGGATTTGTAACATTTCTAATGTAAAGTAAAAAACGTTAATAAACGTTCGCAGTCTATAATACGATGTAAGTAATGTAAATGTGCAGAAAGTTGAACTTGGAAGCAATATATGCATTAGAAAAACACGCAACCTTTAATACGCAAACTGCTGCAACTGGCGGATTAAAAAAAAAAAAAAATTTAGGAAATATCGTTTAAGTAACAATGTGCGAAGTAGGTAGTGCGCTGTAGCTGTCCTATATGTACCGTCTCGTCGTGTCATTGATTTTTCTCACACGCGATCGAGCATACGGTACACATACAATGCAACTCGTCGTCGCGTGAGAACTAAGCAAACACCAGCCAGAGAAAGACTGAGAGAGAGAGAGAGAGAGAGTGAGAGA
>UELU01004389.1:2902-29699 GCA_900490025.1 Megastigmus dorsalis
CCCCCCCCCCCCTCCCACACACACACACGCAGTATATTTAAGCGCTTACAAGGTTTTGCGAGAGAGCGAGCCCAGGTAATTCGAGATACAATCGACTTTCGGCTGGTACATGCACAGTGGCCGTCGCTGCCGCTGCACTAGAAAAAGCGCGAGCTCGTGCTTTGTCCTCTCTCTCTCCCTCTCTCTTCCTCCTTTATGCACCGCGCGGCGGCACCGAACATTTATGAATAATGGACGAACGATTTGTGTTAGAGCCCGTGCAGCGCGCGTCGAGCGAGCGGGCAAGAAAAGCCTCTAGCGCGCGATTTTCTTGCCCGATGTCGCGACGCTTAATTATATATTGTGCGCGCGCGCGCGGGGCAACAAGTTGTACAGGCGAGCGGTTAACGTTTTACCGGCGTCTCCGATCCTATCGTGCATACAGGTATGTTAAAACGATGCAGCTGATTATGTACGCGGAATGACGTTCGGCAGACTTTGAATTTTGAGCGAGCGCGAGCTTTCATTCTCGTAACGCGAAAAGTAGACGCAACCCCAAGGCCATTTTGGAGTCTCGTTGATCAAAAGAATCACGTTTGCCCATTTAAAAAAACTGAAAATTTGATCGAGTTAAGTAACACGAGAGAGATTTGACGCACTTGGGAAGCTTTTAATGCTTGCAGGACAAATTAAGCGTCATCACGAACGTCGGATGAAGGTTTCGCAATGAGCGAAGAGGTCATCGTACTTGATTATACGAGTGGAACAAAGTACGCGCCGAGAGAGCAACAACAATTGATACATCGAGTACCGAGAAGACTTAATTTAGGCTCGTTAAGAGACATGGGAAAGTGGAGGCTAAGCAGCGGCAATGAGACGCGATTTGTAAGGTAGGAGATAATACCGAGAAGCGCCCAGAGAGAAAGAGAGATGATACGTACCTAAAGAGCCGCAGCTCTGACGCAAGCCTCGGTAATATCGAATTATATCGCAGTAAGCATCGCATGAAATGACAACGTTGCGGACTGAGCGCGTACGACTGCTGCATACAGATGGAGATTATTTTTATGCTTAGAGCGTTTTTATGTTACATTTAAAACATTGTTCTGGTCGTTCCACTCGCAACAACGTAGCTGCACATGTCTGCAAAGATTGTTTGTAACAATCCAAATGTTTTATTGTAGATAATAATTGCATTACCATATTGTAAAAAAAAAAACTTAACTTGTACACCAAGATCAGTATTGTACGAGTCTTCGTAGAATAAACCGAATTTATATAGACACTTTCCTCTGCTTTTATACCATAATCAATAATGTTATTATATGAATGATTATACTCATAATTGCATATTATGGCGGACCAGCATCAAGAGGCAGCGGCTCGGTCAGAATTGCTTCGTTCTACCCTATTCTACCCTATTACCGCACGTTATGTGCCTAGCAATCGTTCACATATATTGCCCATTAAAGCCTAAATATCGTCGCAGAGACAGTAAATTGTTTATTTCGTGCTCTTTCTGAAAACAGTACATCAATATCTATATATTGCGTTAATTCAGCAATACGCATAAAATACTAAATCTTATTTCATAGACTGATGTTGAATGAGAGCATTACACAATAAATATATTTGAACATTCAAACTGTCCAAATCCAAATGACGATAACCTTTCAACTTCAGATTTATTTCGTTTGAAGTGTTAATAAATAAAGGAATTGCGCGTAACGGAAACATGACGAGTTAAAATAAACCATGAATCAATGAATAAAGCGTTAAGAACGCACTCCTTCCGCAAGGGCAGAGTCGGCCGGTTTAGCTTTAAATATAATATCTTTTCGGTATTGTGTCAGCGCTTATCGTCGATATTTGCCATTCCCGTCAAACATTATACACACGTCGGGAAAAGTCAGCGGGTTTATTAGAATATTAACCCCGATATTCATCGTGACCGCGAGCTGTTCGCCCACGTCAACTCGACTCACACCCACACACACACACACGCACACCTGACCTGTCCACATAGTCATGTGTTGGAATGTCCCTCTCGCCGATCCTTTATATACACCAATACCGTATCCCAACCTCGACGTTCCAAGGTCCCTTTTCGTTTCTCGTTTTATCGCTCGCAAAAAGTTTTCGCCGCGCGCTTTCCCCTAGAGACTCGATCTTCTTTCTCCTATAGCCTTTTCTCTCTCTCTCTTCGTCCTCTTCCTCCTTAACCCCGTCATCGTCGTCAACGGATCCCTCTATACAGTTTAATCTACCCACGCCTCGGTGCTATACCTATATAGGTATATATTAAGCCAGAACGCCGGGACCAGCGCAGCGCGACACTGGATTTTTCAATTTCATTAGCCATCAACTCTCGGCTCTATTTCTGCTGCTGGAGAGAAGATTAAAAGCACGAATGTACATAGGCGATTCAGCGTTGGAAAAGCACGTTCTGTAAATACAATGTTTGTAACTCCCGTCGTTACTTTTGTGTCGCCGCGGAAGTCCCAGTTTCGCAAAGTAAAATTTATGATTTGCAAAAGAAAATTCTCTTCGCTTCTCTCAAAATTACTTTTTCAGGGAGAAATAAATTTGTAGATAATACTCGACAATAATATTAATGAATGTACGGAAGATGGTGATTAAAAAAAAATATCGAAATTTCATTTCTTTTACAAAGTATTAAAATAAATCATTCATACCGAAGGTGGAGATTCTCAGCGTTCAATTCAAATCACGATCTACAAGACTAACGAATCAACTTATTCATGGAACACCACATAATTATGATTCGCAAAAGAGTCGTAAAAGAGATTCTCCTTTGTGGCAAAGTACGAGAGAGACAGTAAAAAAATATAATAATATTAAAAAAAAAAAATGAAGAAGAAGAAGGGGAAAAGGCAGTGCACAGAAGCAGTAGTCGGTATAGGTATGTAGAAGAGGATCTGCCGCGAAGAAGTAGAAGAGGAGAGAGCGAGTCTCGAGGCTGGCGACGGTGGAGGATGAGGAGGAGGAGAATCGAGCTGACCCGTATTCCTGTACCTCGATTAAATGATCAATATCCCGCTAATTGCCGGCTTGCCTTCGACAAGAAGAAGAGGAGACACAGATTCGCCGCGTGTACATGTCTCTCTTCATGTATACACATATACAAGAAGAAGGTGTGCGCCCTCGGTATTATACTCTCGGCTGCTCCTTTTTACGACGGCGCTATTGCGATAATTACTGTGTCCCGTGGTCTCTCTCTCTCCCTCTCTATACCTTGCGCTCACGTATTATATAGATAGAGCAGTAGTGCGCAAGTCGCGACTTAATGGCCCGGTTTTCTTCCCTCCATCTATATAGAACGATCGCGAAAGGGAGAGAGAGAGAGAGAGAGAGAGAGAGAAAGAGAGAAGCCCGAGGATACGCAGGCACGGGATGCAAATCATTCGCTGCGTAAAAAGCGGCAACGCGAAAGAAGCTCCGGTGTGCACTCCCTCGGGTGGCATACATATATATTCCTTTTTCCGCCGGCGGAAAATTCTCAAAGAGAAAAGAAACGGCGCGGCGGGGTCTATAAAAACGATCGGTGCAGGAGACTTGATGAGTTCGGAGACACAAAAAGACCGAGGCTGAGGCAGTAAGCAAGTGGCGAGTTTGCCTTGACGAAGGCCTGTACGGGTATATTAACACAGTGTGGACCGGTTGCATATCTAGTGCTCGTCATCGCCCTGCGCGAAGGGGGAATGTAAAAGCTCCCCTTAGACGGCGCGCGGGAAGTCGTTCCGGAAAAGGGAAGACGATGAAGAGAGAGAGAGAGAGAGAGAGTGTGTGTGAGAGTGAGTGAGTGAGAGATAGAGGAGAAGTCCAGCATCAGTCCTAAACCTTGGGGGGACGATTTACTACCGGACCGAAATGACGATAGCCCAGCAAACATCTCCCTCTCTCTCTCTCTCTCTCTCTTTGTACATAGTAAGTTCCCCCCTCTATATAGTAAGTGTGAGACACTTGCGGAGGCATTATAACGAGCGTGTCGGGACTGTGTCTTCTCTCTCTCTCTCTCACTCATGGTCTCGGAGCTTCTCCCTGGGAATCTCCTGCGCGAAGAGCTACTATGCGCGCTGCCTCGAAGTACGTGCGCCGCCGGATGATGGGGATATAATGCTGACGCGATAACGGCTGCCCTGGATATATATATATATATATACGTCGAAATGATAACCAGTCGTACGACTGCCATTACTTATTTCGACTGTGTGAATAGGCGCCGCCGACAGACATTCTTCTGTCTATGGCGAATTTGCTTTCGAGGAGATGAAAGCTATGGGTACATGTGGGTGCGAGCATAGTTCTTTTTGCTTTATTTTCGTAGAGCGCGAGTTTTTCGCTCAAAAGTGTCGAGGCTGTGTTGACATTGTTATTTCAAAGTTCCGTTCGCGATAACCTTATGTATTTTTAATGACTCGTATATTTTGAGGATAAATGGGACTTATAGTTTCTATTACAGTCGGTGTTAAGTGAATGTTTTCATTTGCTATAAGCATCGATAAATATTGGCTTAGCATTTCATACAATATCCATTTTTTTTTTATAAAAACATAGAAGAGACTGTCAATGATCTTCGTTTTGAAAAAGCTATTTACTCTGTCTGAACTCGTCCAAGCAATCTTGTACAAACACTGGGATTTCCAACAATTTCGAGTCGCTCCATAACATTTCTTCCCTGATGGCCAGTCATCCAAAAAACTAAGTAAACACTGTACAGCGGATCGGATCTTAATTTGAAAAGCCATTTAGTTTCCAGCCGCGCGTTGTCTCCCATCTACATTAAAGCAATATCGCACAAACACTCGCGCACGAAAGGGCATCAGATTTTCCAAGCTAATTTCGCCCCGACGTTATTATATCCCTTATCTACGACTCTCTCCTTTACTCAACGACAGTCGAGCGACGAAAGACTGGACTCTCCGTCTCTCTCTCTCTCTCTCTCTCTCTCTCTCTCTCTCTCTTTCTCTCCCTCTATCTTTTCTTTTGTTATTATACTCGTCGTCGTTTCCTTCATCGCGATATTCTCTCCTCTATACCTTTTTCCTCTCTCTCTCTCTCTCTCTCTCCTCTCTCTGGCTTGGGCACGCGCGAACGCTGTTATTCTCTCCTGGTACGGAAAAACTTTTAGATATCTGGAGGGCTTTACGAGCATGAAAGAAGGCGAGTGTACATATACCTAGAGAGAGAGAGAGAGAGGAGAGGGAGAGGATCACAGTTTTTACCGAGCTACGCTGTCACCTGGCCCATCTTCATTTGCATATATCGCCTCCTAAGATGCCGCCGGGGATGAGAGGAGCTACGTTACTGCTGCTGCTGCTGCTCCTGCCTCTGCCTCTTCTGCCTCCGCTCGAGAAATCGACGAAGAAAAAAGGAGCAGAGGAAAGAGCGTGAGCAGAGGGAGGAGGAGGTGGAGGTGGTGATGAAAAAGAAAAAGAAATTTTATGCGCTCGATCTTGCATTTCTTCGTCGTCGTCGGGTTTCTCGCGCCAAAAATGGGAAAAAACGCGCGACAGGTTATCCGCCGAGGTAAATAAAGTAGCCGACGTAAATGAATATGACGGAGGACTTTTATGGCCCGCGCGTTTTGCTATGGCTTCATTTATTTAGGAACTATCTTCATCCCCGGTTCCCGCTCTCGTCCCACTTTCTCTCTCTCTCTATCTTTTTAGAACGCTTGAAATTTTAATTTACTTCCAGACCTGCGAGAGCAATGAGTCCGGGATGAGTCTGAGTCTTGAGAGAGTTTGAAAAATTACCGGACTATATGGGAAGTGCGCCAATTATGATGATTGATTTTGAATTCCGAATCTTGGAAAGACGAGTGATTCGTTTGATCGCTAGCATATAGTTTGGGACATTGAAACTTCCTGTGATATTCTGAATCTGAAGAAGTGGAAAATCACTGCACTCGAGAGTTGAAAGTATGACACTTGGAGGATATAGACAAATTGGCAGCATATAGAATCTGATTTAATATCAGTGATAATCTTAAGCTCGTGTCCATACTGTATTATAGCTGGCAATAGATGAAGTTTGTGCTCTTATCGATAACCAGCTCACCTTGACACGAGCGAATGCTATTATACTCTCGGCTGTATAGATTGTAACTATAGGATTATGATTAATTACAAACGGTTTCATTATTTTTTTTATGGATTATCATTATTATTTTTAGAAGCAATCGAATAGTTTTGGATAATCGAGCACTTAAACACGTGTAGTCCATGCAGCATATTAAACAAGTCTATAAGCAAGATACTAAGAATTATATAAGCATATTATTTCACAGATAAGATGCTATTTTCTGTATTATATGATATTACATTCTAGTTTCATGAGCGGTACTACCTACATTTTATTAATACACAAAGATAAAAGAATATTAAAACGAAGAAGTTGGTGCTTTTTACATTTCATATATTTTACAAAAGAAACTTCTTCTGCTGCGAAATTCTAAAACTTTTATACCAGAATTACACAGTACATAAATCACTAAAACTGATAAACTTTTTCGAAAAAACAGGGGGAGGGGGGAAGGCGAGAGGGTATAAAAGAAAACCGCGGGTTATAAAGAGAAGCAATTAGAGTTGCAGAGATTACGAAGCAAGAAACGAGTATACATCTGAACAAAACCATCAACAGGTCGAAACAAAAAAAACAATCGCACAGCTGCAAAACTGAAATCAATCACACACGAAAAAAGTTGGGTAAGGATGAAAAAGCGAATGGGAGAGAAAAAACTACTCGGAGCAACAATCGTTATCGCAATCATCGCGATTATCATAACGACGTCATAACCCAAAGCAAAGCGGGATCGGATGTACTATATAAAAGAATCGCTCCGCGCGTATATACCTATATACACGTACGTTTTCGACTTTCGAAAAGCGCGATAGAGAGAGCAGATAGATAGAGAGAGATAGAGAGAGAATTTTCCTTTCTTCCCATCCCCACCCGCACAAGCCGCGCTCGCACAGAGGCCAGAGTACAACGAGTACAAAGTAGAAAGTAAAGAAGAAGAAGGAAAAAAAAAAACGAGCTGAAAGAGGGAAACGAGGAGAAGTATAAAAATCGATCAAGTCGAGCGCTTGGCTCTGGAGGTTAGGTGGGCATGTAATGCGCAGCCCCGCGCGCACAGAGTGTGTCTGCAGCAGTCCGTCCCAGGAGAGACGTATTATATATATAGCCCCGAGATTCTCTCGCGCGCGCTCGTCCTAATTCCGTGGCGCTTATATATACAGGAGGGAAAGAGGGAGAGAGTCGATAAGCGCAATAAAGAGATGAGATTAGCTGACAATGCAAATGGGGCTGGATCGAGCGTATTCCTTGGCCTCGACTCTCTCTCTCTCTCTCTCTCTATACCTGACGAGATTGTAAATTGCGAGCGATTACAAGTTTCGCAGTAAATGCAAGGGCTGCCGAGAGTTTTTCTTCTCTCCCTCTCTCTCTTGCTCGATGATTAGCGTCGCTGAGAGATTGGGCGTTCGCGAGCGCTTTACCATGGGGAGAAGTTCCGCGGACTTACAACTAATTTCTAGCGAGAAATTGACGCCGTCCCTCGGCTATTTCGACGTTCCTCGAAGGGAGACTAATTCCTTTTCTCTTTCTTTTTTCTTAATTTGCGATGCTTGCGAATTTCACGGATGCACTTTAACAAAAAAAAAGTCTTCTACGAAATTGGGCTTTAAAATCATTGGAATCTAAAATGTTAATTAGGATGTATTCAATCCCGACTTTCAATCCCTTATAGACGGAAACAAATGAGTTTTACAACATTTCTCTATTCGAAGAAAATAGGAGTTGAAAATATAATCTTACAAAAAAAGCGAAATATTTAATTATACTTTATTATTATATACTGTTGCCTCAAAATTTGTTCAGCACTGCTGTAATAATATTGATGGCCGTGAACAATGTTTCTCCTACCGAGGACAACATTTTTTAACCAAATGTACATTGTGGTGAAAAATGAAACTTGAATACTGGGAATCTTTGTATGATCAGTAACGAATTCCCTTTAAACATCCATTCAAATGCGCCGCTATGTCAATATCCACGGATTCGGATTGCGTTAATACTTTCGACAAAGCGTTCGCGGAGCGCAAAAAAAAAAGAAAAAAGAAAGTGGATAGCGAATGAGTTGCTCATCTATTCTTTTTCGGTTTCGACGCCGAGTGATAAACGACTTGTGACGTACGTATGACACGCACACACACTGTGAGCGTCGGCGGTTCTGCCGAGTCAAGTCCAAGGTTTGTTTATCTTGCCGACGCTGAATTAGGAGGTCCAAACGCGCGACTTGGAGAATGGCAAAATGTGTATATACGTATATATACGCTCCTCGTCGCCAAGCGATGCTTCGCTCATGGCCACAAGAGCGATTTTCTGTAATTAAGACCCGCTCGCGCATCATAAAAATTTATGAGACCGAGATATTGGCCGGGAGAGAATTTCAGGATGCAACAGATGTTCGACTACTTGGATTGCTGATTCCAATTGATTTTGGTGACCCGTCTCGCTGGAATGGGATGTGCAATATATGATTTCGCATCTTTAATTGGGGGAACGAATTTCTAAGAGAAATAGAAACGTTTATGAGGCGCTTCTCGGATCACAAATTAACTATTTCGATATAAAACGTCTGGTTACTAAAAAGGTTTCTATTAAGAACTTCGGTTATAACTCGTTATGATTTAAGGCCATAAAATTATAATTAAAAAAATTGAAACAGCATTTACGAAACTAACATTAATTTTCGATCTTATTTCCTTAGAATTATGTAGAAATTCTCTATAGTTTGATGTAAATTTCAATGTTTTCAAATTGTCGATTACGCATTAAAAGTTGCAATATCTAGCAACACGAATGCACGATGAATCACAAAATGTATGACGCGGGAAAAATTCTTTTACAGCTAATATTAACAAGAAAATTATCTCTCGACGTGAGCAATTTATTGGAATTCATCTATCAAGAGCAGCCACCAGCAAGTTTGTTAACACTACTTCTAGCCGTAGGCAAAGAATTTTTCAATTTTCATAAATTTGAATTGTTACATAGAATCGGTAAAGTGTTTTATATATACGCTGGAAAGCTGGTTCAGCTACTTCTGGTCGTGCAGCGGATTGATGAAAATACCGATTCCCAAGTAAATAGAATCTGCGCTCTCGTACAAAGTCAACGAGTTCGATCAAAAATTTTCCAAAACTTTTCGAGCATAAAAATCGTTTATCCTTGAATTTCGTACGGTTCGACATCGCACTTTCCATCCCTGCACAGAAAAACCCTTCAGTAGGCAGCCTCTCCGAAAAATCGTCACATCAAAACAGTTCATCCTCCCCCGAAATAGCACGTGAAAAGCAGGCAAGTAAGTCCATTGTCGAATCTCGACTCCTCTATTCGCCAAGCAGCACTTCTCCAGCGTCTGCTCCCGTACACACGCATACACACGCACTATATATTCGCACGTATTATTATTTCCAAGCGGTTCGCCTCTCCTCGCTCGCTGCATGTATACAATATATAGCCTCGCGCGCTGTAAACAAGATTCCAGTGATATTTTTACGAGCGACGCCGCCGCCGCCGCCGTCGTCGTCTCGTCGTTGCGTATCTCTCTCCCGGCGCACGAAAAGGAAAAAAAAAAAGTATATAAGAAGGAGAAGAGAGAGAGAGAGGAGGGAACACGGGCGTAAAAATCTCTCATCGCCTGCGATACGCGCGAGGCTGTGTGTGCGAGCGAGAGTGTATTATGGGCAAGCGATTTTATTGCATTTTAAGAAGCGCTAAGAGGGGGAAGATGGACGATGGGGACTATGGAAGGAACGAGCGACACATCTGCCGCGAACCCTCTCTTTTACGTCGTCCTCGGTATTATACGCAGGAGTGAGCTTCCCGATTGGCCGATGGTCGAATGATAACCACTCTGCACTGGATGTGTCAGGATCCTCGGCTGTTCTATTGGTTTTGGAAATTGGGTTAATTTTTGATTGGCGATGGATTTGCGACTGTTGCTCCACTTCAAGTATATAGAGTTCAGTTTTTCTGCTGGTATCGTCTGAATAATTGTAATTCATCTTTAGTTTGAAGCTAAACCTCATAAAAGATGTTATGAGGGCTAATAGCAATGGAACCTTTGCCGCAAATTTAGCTCAAAAGGTCGCTGATGTTGGATAAGTTTTCCCCATGTTTAACGAGCTACAAGAAACTATGGTAATATATACCGTATAGAAAAATAAATTATTTCTTTGAAAAAATTTCAAAAAGAAAAGATCACTTTCTTAATGATTGAATCAGTTTAAGATTTTTATCGATACTCCCCTTTCGATGTAAGAAAGAACCAAAATCTTCCATTTTTAATGGCGCCATTAAAAGGGTACCTGTTGTGTGCTGCAACCAAGTAGGTCATATCTTTCTGTACTTTCCTACTTTTAACTTTTCATGTAAGCAATCGTTATAATTAATTAGTTGTTAAATTTTTATGCCACTTTAGAAAGTAAAAAAGGAAAGAATGTCTTACAACTACAAATTAGACTTGTGTACTTATTACAATGATAGCTTATTGCATCTTGGGCATTACTATATAAAGTTTTTATGTCAGGCTTGTAAAGCTTAGCCTTATGGAAGTAATTCTGCTGATATTTGTCGTATTTTACGATCCTTTTAAGCTATTTTCGCCACAAGCTAGGAAAAAGCATTAAATATTAATATAAAATTTTGTAATAAGTTGTAAAACCTTATGAAAATCCTTAAAGGACATTTTCATGCTCTTCTTTATTTCTTTTTCACTTTTCAATACATTCGGCTTATGTTTCATATCTGTAAAGATTACTTTTACGCATTTCCAGATTATTCTTCATTTTCAATGAGCTCAAAACTTTAACAGGCAATAATTATCCTGATAATTAATCGTTTCTCTGTTTCGTTATGTTCAACATCAGTTTTAGGAATTTGAAATATCTATAAAACTTTAATAATCGGCACTACACAATGTTACGATTAAAACCAAATTATAAAAACCAAATTATATATCGCTTCCATCGTGGCCACACCTTCCAAGTCATCATTCGCCACCTCCTCAAACCGACTCCTATATGAAAATGCATCCACACCCACTCGTGAGCTCGGAAGCATTGCCAAAATCGCAACTGGCGCCGACTAAAACTTCTCGCGTGCGCGCGCACGTATGTGTATGTGTTTGCGCGCGTACAAGACGTGAGAGAAATCTCAAGAGGAGTCTAAAGCGTGTATTTCGGTAAATATTTTCGCCGAGCAAATAAGGAAAAATTCAAGGCAGCCCGAGGCGAAAATGCTATCTCGCTTTAAAAACGACAGAGTCACCGCGGCTTGATGACCATCCCTGGCCACCGCCTCGTAATTGAACCATTTCTTCTGGATACCAGTGAGATAATACACTGCACACTGGACAAAGAAAGTATATATATATAAGTATGGTTTTCAAGGCACGTGAGTAAAAGAGCCTGCGGGAGAGACGTGCGCATCATTTTTATAATGCGCGCACTTCTGAGGCCCAGCCTTTTCGTATACGAGCTATCCTCGTTAACCCAGAGGGTTGAGATTAATTAGAGCGCGAGATTTACGTATAGGGAAATATGCGTGGGGCTGAGCTTGATTATGAGCGCAATGATTATTAAGCGACTGAAAAAGGGAATACACTCGTTTGATCATAATGTATGAAAATGCCCTCCACCCGTTTTTTATGCAGGGGTTACGAAAATCTGCATCGGTAGGGGATGACGAGGTATTATAAAAATAGGTGGATATGATGTAAAATTTTATTTCTAAAGGGTGTCAAACCGTTTTGTAGGTTATGAAAAATGAGCTTACAGTCTAAATACAACAGAATTAGCCGGTTATATTTAGGTCTTTTGATATTCCAGTAAGCTATACAGACGATTCCCTTAACAGACTTTTGAAATAGACGAGCGATACCTTCAAAATTGAACAAGTTGCAGCGGTCCAAAAGCCTTTACAACGCCAATCCGATATGCCGGCATCCTTTGAGCAAGTACAGCACATTGGCGTAACTCAAAGGATCTTCGCCCAACTATCATCATATACCTCTGGGAATTTGCATTAATTTAGAAATATTCAAATAATGTACCAGTTGGCCTTCCGTCAAAATTGATTATGTGAAGTAAATTATCGAGACCTCCTTTTTTCTCGTTACAAAAGTATTTCTTTCAAATGCAGAGCGAATGATTTTCCCATTCGCCGAACAGGAGTAATTTTTCACTTTTTTTCTCCCAGATTTTGAGAGAGAAAGGGAGTAAGCGTTGTTCAAACTTTCGAACAAGTTCCTATTGAAAGGCGATTCCTTTTTATTCTTTCCCCCCTTTTTTCGGCCTCGCTCAGTGGTCCGCGTCGACTAACCGCCTACATACAGGTATACACCCTGTACCTAAGGAAAATAGGGAAATAAAGGAAGAATTCCCGATTGTCGAGCTAGAGGGAAAGAGAGAGAGAGAGTATATTGCTCACCGCTTCGCTTGTTCCCGAGTTCTCCCAAGCATATCTGCATGACCCTGTACAATATTAGAGGAAGGATCGTTTGATCGCAAGCCATGGAGAACGAGAGATTTTTTTTTTACGCGCGCTCACATATACATATATATATATATATATACATCCACTGATGCACGTATAGAAGCCACGAGGATTAATCACAATCGGGTCGCGGAAGCTACAGTTACGCCTTTGAAGCTTCGCTCATCCCCGAGAATTCGCCTAATTGTTGTACACCGCAGGATGTAACGAAGGATGGAGACGGTTAAATGAAGATTTATGTATACGCGCGCACCGCTGCTACACAAGCTCTGATATTATTGCGCGCCCGACGCGACGCGAGTTTAATTTTATGCTCGCGAGAGTCCTTGACGACTTCATTCGACGTATATAGAGATATGTACACTACTGAGATTTCTTAATTAGTTGATGCATGTGTATTCGGTGAGTCGAGCTTTTTTTTCAACGCCGAAAAATTAAGGGGGAGTAATTATGGTAAAGTTCAATTACCGAGCGCCCGATAAAAAGGGGACTCTTATAATGCAATCGGGTGCGGACACGTTACACGTACATGCTATATATAACCCAAATGTGATTCGCGGGAGTCGTTTCGAATTACGCGCTCGATTACGCGTCGCGCTGCGGACGAAAAGTTCATTTGCATTTTTTTTTATATTTTTTTTTTTTTTTTTTTTTTTTTTTGAAAGCGAAATACAATTTGGACCGGCTGCAGGACTTGTTGTATGGCGGTGGATTTCCTCTCGTTTTTACGCATCGTTCGTTTTGCCGCGGCTGCGTGCATTTGTTTTATTTTTCACGCGCGTCACACATCGACCCCCGTACGCGCACGGAAAATCCTTCGCCGCGAGTGTTTGCGTCAATTTGAATAACAACGCGAATGCTAACTAGTCGTATGATTTTGAGTTGGGACGGAGAAGCTTTTTGTTTTTGACGCCTCTGTACGTTCGCTGCGTGTATACAGTCTTGGTGATGGAAACACTTAGGCGAGTGGCGGGAGTCGTAAAATCTCAGGCGGACAATTAATGCAAATCGCAGCAAGCTTATAAAATCGTGATGAAATCGGACTCGAATGGTCGTATAATTGTTGATTCTATGAATTAATACCGTTTCTTTTTTGCTTTCATGATTTCGTTTGATGCAGCGCGAGTCAAAATTTAGAATAGCTCGATGTAGCCTTCAAATGAAATCTGTATATACCAAGGATTCAATTTTGATCGACAACGCTATACGAAAATCCGCGTTTCGCGAATATTTTGCCATGGGCTGCACAAAAGTGGAACGGGTAAATTTAAATTGCTCATATATACGGCGTGGATATTAATTACCCGCCCGATCATTCATCACCGCTGCCTATTTTTCACCATACGCAATCACTTTAATTACACATTTACATCGCAACAGCAACAGCGGCCCGCAGTCTTGCACATATCCATTTTTCACCGTCAGCTCAACATTTTCAAGCCTCGTTATTAATATCCCACCTAGCTCCATCGCCATATATACCAAGCGACCTGTCTTTTCCTCGAGTTTACACAGCCTAGTATCGATACGTCGCATACAAGACGTTCGAAAATGGCGGAAAGACGACGTGCAACAGATGCCGAGCGGTATCAGGAGAACGAGAACGATCAGAGAGAGAAGTTGGCGGTTAGAGGTGGAGGGAGTACAGCAGCAGCAGCAGCAGCAGCGGCAGCAGCAGCAGCAGTAGAGAGTCTCCGAACTATTCCGCACGAACCTTATTCAAAGCTGATCCATCGTAATCCCCGTCGGTTATCCACGATTACCCGCCAACTAGAACAGTGGCTAAATGTTCGCGGCCCAGGAATCTGCAGAGGTATTCGATCTTACAGCCCGGGCTTGCCTGGCGCGTGTACGTGAACCGCCACCACCACACCCGATGCCTCACCCCTCCCCACCTTCAACGATTAACTTTGGCAAGCGCACAAGATATTACATAGCACTTCTAAATAGGTTTAACGACCCGCAGTGTGCGCAGCCGTCGCCGACGACGCTCTTATGTACAGCTGGTGCAGAGAGCACCGTTTCGCGCGCAATTCTGTCCGGAAAGAACACCGACGAGAGGAATCGTTCGAATTATACCGTCTCTCTTTCTCTATGTGTGTGTGTGTGTGTGTGTGTGTGTGCGTGTGCATGCTGTGGTTGAATATTTCACGATCGAATGGTTGAATTGCATTTTTATAGGCGTTCAGTGGTCGTTCGTAATTCATATATAGGTCTCCGATTCTCTCAAGTGCACCGCAATTTGTGCAGGCTGCACACCGTCGCTCGATGACTCCTTTGATTTTTTTGAGCTCTGGCCACGCCGCCGTTCGTATCGGGGGAAAAAAAGCCTCTGGATTTATATTTGGCACCGAGTGCGTGTGGTCTTGCGCTCAAATTTGACCGCTGCGAAATAGACGAGCGCCAAAGCTAAAAATATAATGGCCGGCGTATATATTGTTTGCTGTACACGTTTCGTATTGCACGAGGCAATTTCATTTCTCGCTTATGTACCGTCCAGAATTAATTGTTTCCTTGCAAATTCGTGTACACAGCTTGAAATTCTTTATATGCCAAAATCGATCAGCACCTGCTAATTTCGCAGGCGTGCAAACGCGAACAAGACACCCGCAAAGCGCAGTCACGGAGCGCGTATACATCCCGAAGAATAAAGGAATGCTGATGCTCCTCGACGTATATAGCCACGGCGCGATCCGCTTTCAGAGGTTGGGTTACGTTCGACAGCTCTTTTCTCGTTGGTTCAGCAGATTCAACGCGACCACCGCGGGCTTTGATATATTTCGCTGGCCAGTGAAAGCGTAAAAATATTATATTCCGCTCCTGCGGTGGAATATAGCGAAGGAATAGCGAGGTCTTTTTTATTTGCGCGTCGTCGTTCTTCATCGCACATGAGTCGACTCTGCTGAAAATCCCTCTTATTTCGGTCATCCTCCACCATCGAAATCCGACAAAACGGCGTATTTCAGCGAGTACATATCTAAAGTTTTTCTGTTTTTTTTTTTTTTTATAGATACACGCACAGCTACGTAGCTGTGCCGCGCTATCGACGCCAATTATGTATGCGTTTGCATATTCATTAAGAGCAAATAAAGTGCAGGTGAGTTGTATATACGGCGAGCGAGGCTGTGCTGTCTATATAGACGGTCAAACACGCGCACGCGCAACACTTGGTTCGCGATCACTCGGCGAATGTTATTGAATATTAATGTCCGAATAATAACAAAGTGCTAGGAGAGCGACAGGCGTGACACCGGTCCTCTCCACTTCCTCTCTCCCGCACTCTCCAATCCCCGGGCTTGTCTATCGTTCTGACACTATACGCGCGCCGCTCGAGTCCATGCGCTCGACCGCCGCGCGGCTCCTGCGCAATTATGTCAATTTGTCTAATCGCAATGGCCACGAGCAATAAACCCACCGGTCATTCTCGATAAATTCGATTATGCGCACGCGCGTGTGTATGTAACCTGTGTTTGTAATGGCTATGTTTCGCTCGAAGGAGGAATGGATATTATTATTTTTCCAAGCGGCCGATTAGTCAGTGTGTTTATAAATATCCTCGAATAGCCGCGGGATTATAATGCTGTTTGTACGGGGCTAATTGCGTCGGGTTATGATTGAGATAGCAACCGCGACGACGTGATTGCGGATAATGCAGTTTTTATTGAAAGAGTGTTGCTCTTATAAGCGCGGTTATGCGACGATAACAGGGCTGTGCAGCCTTTTAATGAATTGAGGAAATTCGATTAGATGGCGAGACGCGATTATAGCCGCGTGCGCGCGCGGTCTGGACAATCTTGGGAGAACAGTACCGCTGATTCGACAAAATTATCAATTCGAAAAGTGACTTTGTACGGTCGATAATGTATAGAATTTCGTTAAATGTATATACTCTTTCGAGTGTCGAAACATTCGTTTGCGTATTTTTTTTTTTCCAATCTCACAAACGCACTCGAGCTTTTTTTTTTGTTTAACTGTGCTGCTTGAAAACAACATCGATGACTTGCGTATACGCACTCGAGAGAGTCTTTTTGTTATGCGTGTGTGCAGGTGCTTAAAAAAGAAAAAGGAAAACATATCAAAGACGTACTCAGCGATAAAATTTGTGCGAGACTCGCAAATATTAAACGTCGAGAATGTATGTAAGCACGCTGATTTTGTTTGCGGCGAAAAATTACTCGCGCGAACAAAAATGCATAGATAATGAAATAAGAAGCCCCCCGGAAGATATACAGCGCAAGATATGCGAAATATCAATATTTTCTTGGAGCGCGTATATCCTTTACCGCGCGCCGTTGCCACATCGATTTATGAACTCGTTCGTACGAAGCTTGAGAAAAAAAAAAAAAAAAAAAAAAAAAGTAACGCAAACTTATTCAAGCCTAAAACCGATAAGGAGTGTTTAATTTAAAACGCGTGAGTAATTAATGACACTTTTTGTCACCGCGACAACTTTTTGCTCGTACGCAGAAATCAAGGTAATTCAATAAACCACTGCGCCGCTCGATCTACCTCTCGCGCGCGCCAAAGCCAACGAAAACAACAAAACGACAACGAACGCTATTATGCTATCCGGCAAAAGGTCTCGTTGAGCGCGCGACAAGAACCGTTTTCCACGAGCGCATAATAATATACCTCTTCAGGCAGCAGCGGCGGCGACGGCGACGGCATTCGTCGGGCGCCATTAATCAGCAATTATGATAAACGTCAAAACAGCGGCTCTCCTCCGTCGAGGGAAAATACCGCTAATGAAAAAGTGGCACTCGCCCCTCTCCTCTGGCATTATTCATCATGATGTGCAATGAGAGAACCGAGGACAAGTGAATTTTGATGATGCGGCAGACCCGGCAAAATAGCACTCGCGAAGTCGTTATAAATTGGCCCTTGCTAGAGCACTTGATGAAGTGTGCCTGACAGTTGACAGAGAGAATGAAAGAAGTGTTCAAACAATGCGGGACTCTATGCACGACTCGGAAATTATGGAGACCGCTGCTGCTGCTGCTGCTGCTACTTGACCATTTTTGTCCGCCCCTGTGTGTTTCGACCGGTGAATTATAACACTTATGAGTTATCGCCGCGCGCCTCTTCCATGCTCGACAATCGTGTGGTTTTTCGTCTCGAAAAATGTATAATGGCGATGGTGTATTACTGACTTTTTCGCCCTCACGATGAGAATACATTGCTGCAACATGGTGTATTATATTATTCGGCTATGCGTTGGGTCAACATTGGTTAAGTATCGGTAACATCTCTGAATTTCGCATATTACAGTATATTCCCAGACTCATTTACGCTGAGATGTAATTATTGTCATTTTTTGATCGTGATATTTGCTTCTCTAATTGTTCGATAGAAAAATATATGTTGCAAGAGTATTGGAGAATAAGAGTTGAATTTTTTAGGCTAAATAGCACTGCCACTCAAATGTTTCCAAGAATAAGAATTGCATCAATAAATTGACCTGTGATTATAATTGTGCAGTAGCGGAAGTTTTAGATGTAACATCCGAGAAAGGAAGCTTTTTAATCGTGAAAAAAATCTCACAAAGCTGGAGTCAAGTACACTGCATTTATAATTTAAATATGATTGCTTCAAGAGCACATGTCGGGAAATATATGATTTTCCGGTATGCAATGAAAGTGGCACTTCAAAATAAATAAAAAAGTAAAAGGTAAATTTTCGAAAAATTGTGTATTGTCGTACGGAAAAATTGGAATTTCCATGATATAAAGTCCATAAAACTTTTTCCCTTTGTAAATTCAATACAATAAAATGAAATTTCAGTTTAGCAATGTGATATGTGCATAGTGTAAAAAGTGATTGATATTTTTTTACAATCCAAACTAAAATTCTTCGCCTCTGTATGATACCCAAGTGGAGATGTATACAATATCCATACAATGTAAATGGAATTCCGCAATAGTTATGTATTTTTAACGGACGCAAAAAGTGCAGGCCATAAAAAGCCGTGGAAAAAAATTTGTTATCTCCACATATTAAAACACGCAGAATCAACCAACTTTCCTTAGTTCATCGAATACACGAGATACCGAAATTTCACGATCGAAAGACGTCACTTCATCGAAGAAAATCCACTTTGCAGTCCACTCGAGAGCTGCATGATATTCCCAATAAAACCGAATGAAAGCCGTCTTGAGGCTAGCGTACAATAGCCGTTTAGTATATATAACATTTTTCCCCGCGTGTGTCGAAATTGTACGACCTCTTTCGAATATCGCCGATTACGCGCCAATCCAAACAAAAGCGCGCGCTTCGTAAATATTTCACTCCCGCCACGAAGAAAAAAAAGAAAAGAAAATAAGAGCAAGAAACGCACACACACAGAGAGACACTTCGGCCTGTTTCTGCGAATGCATTGTGCACCGAAGGTGAGCGTGTGTGTGGGTGGGTGTGTGTGTGTACAAAAGAGCGACACTCGATACTCGCTCCGTCGTGGAACTTTCACGACGATTGCGCAAGCTGCACGTATATATACACGCGGAGACACAGGAGTGCGCGCGCAGTACATATATATAAGAGAGCATGCGGTCGTAATATGAAAAAGCGAGAGCGTGGCCGCATCGTCGATGCAGCTGCAAACGTCCAGTCGGATCAATTCGCCAATTGACTGTGCTCCGAGTCACCCACATTGTATACAGCGACTTTCTCTCTGCTCTCATCTCTATAAAAAAAAAACAACTTATATGGATGGACAGAGGAGGCCAATAGGAGAAATAGCATTATAGGTTTTCAAGGCCGAGTTTATGTACAGCAGTACAGCGGACAGACTTGAACCGCGTTTAACCCTATAATATTCGGAGCAGCTGAGATCCGGGAGACGTTAATTCAAAAGGATAGAGTACCAAGTGCTGCTATGACCAAGTGTTTCGAACAGAGGTCAAATATCGTTTGTACGCATGGCGCACGATTACTCTTGATTTGCACCTCGAGATCCCTTTCGCACAGCTTCTGTCCGATGATTTCTCTCTCAGCCGAGGTGCCGAGCTGAAATCGAGCCACGATGAACTCCAACCTTTAACCTTGACGATGTTTCCCATATGCATACAATCATCGAGTACATGATATATTTTAATCATTTATTATATACTATCCTAATTAGGTTGGCAAGGAAAAGTCAATCTTTCGATTGAAAATTTCCGCTCTGCACGAAATTGCAAAATTGTGACATTTTATCGCCTCATCAAAGCGATCACTTTAAAATAAAACTAAGGGACCGGAATGAGAGAAAATTCTCGATACGCTGGTCTCAAAATTCTTATAAATAGATATGTTTGGGCGATGAAATGCACCGGATGAGGCACAAAGAAAACAAGTACGCGCACATATTGAAAGTCATATCGGAATGATAGCTGTGTGTTATTGAAAAGTAATCTTATCTCGAAAAGGAAAAATATTTCACGACGTCATATCGCATTGCTTAATCATAATTCAATACGGAATCGATACAGTATTTATATATATATAGTATATATTCAGTATATATATTCTTTTATGATAAACAAAAATTGTGTTTGCCTTCGACAGCAGTTCTACGAAGCCGAAATTTGTAGATTCTCAATTTTGCCGATGGGCATCGGCTCTGATCTTGGCTCTGATACTCTGATTAATAAATAAAATATATTGCATGTCAATATATTTGGCTTGCAATATATTGGCCAAATGGCTTGGCTCGAAAATGAAACATCTAGAATTTCAGCGGCTACAAATCGAACGGTTATGATTGAAAAGTGAGTTAAATCAGCAATTCGAATAATATATTATTTTCGAAATCAGCAAACTAACCAGGGCAATTCTTAATTTTAAATAGTCAGCGCCAACGTCTACATGCCTGGGCTGTATAATTTCACCGGAAGGACATGGAAATGTATTTTAATCATTTATAATGCACGACAGGTCTATAATATACCTTAAACATCTTTAATCGTTCTTTTAATCCACTTTGTACAGCAGGCCCATAAGATCGTGGCTTCTGTTGTGCGCTCATTAAAAAGACCGAGCGCTGCATTTTCGGACAGTCACGCTTACCTCATCGCCGCACTGACAGGCAGCCTGAGAGGCCGAAAACGACGAGGAAGAAGAAGACGACGAAGAAGAAGGAAGAGGATCGTCAGCAGCGGAGAGTCAGCGTATATAAGCCGGGTGCCGCTCGCGAATATTAAATGTAATTCACTGTACAGCGCCGCCGCCGTTGCCCATCAAATTTTCATAAAGCGCGACCCAGAAAAGCCTCTCTCTCTCTCTCTCTCTCTCTCTCTCACTTCCCCGCAATTCAATATTATTCGTCTTCATAAATTTTTCGGGGCCACACATACTGCGGAGTGAGAGAAAGAGAGTGGAAAGTTGAATATATAGAGTATTCATATAGAGTCGTAAGTTTAGCTCTCGCGCGGGATTTGTGAATTTATAGGGAGGGGGAGGAGAAAAAAGGAGTAGGAAAGCAATTACCGCGGAGGGCCACTGGTACGGCTGCCGCTGCTACTGGTACTACTCGGGTGTACACTCGCAGGTTACGGGATGAAAAACGACGCGTCGCTTATTATTATTTTCGCTCGGTCGAGGCGAGCAAGAGCGACGGGCAAGTGTCGATCGATTGCCGCATGTAACTATCTTGCTTCATTTTTACTCCATTACTTGTCAAAAAAAGAAGAAAAAAAAAACAGCAATAAATAATCCAGGTCCCTCGTCCGTTTAAATATTATGCGAAACTGTGAACCGAATCGTTATATTCTTTTTTTCTCGGCAACGTTCTCGTCGCGATATAAAATATCGAAGAACGTAGCCAAGTCGGTTACAATCGATCGGTCCAGCATTTTCACATGGTATTCTATATCCAAGACTGCATCCAGCATTCGCCCAATACTATAGATGACGACTCGATGCATTCGCTCAGCTGCACGGATCTCTAAATTTGAGCGGTGTGTTCACGAGGCGGACACACGCCAAGTGCAACCTCTGCGCCCGAGAGGAATTCATTTAAAGACGAAGTCGGGCTCGCTGCTCTCGTAAAATTTACGAGTGAGTATACGCGTGCGTGTGTCGGTGTATGTGTGTGTGTGTGTGTGTCGGTGTGTGTGCGAGTGCAGGAGACGGGGGACAGAACCAGTAAGTTATGCGCGCAATAAGTGTCAGGTAACTCGATTGCGCCGACATTGGCCGCGACGGTCCGGGGACAGCTTGAAGCTCTCTCCCTCTCTCTCTCTCTCTGCACAAGCTCGTCCCGAAAACCGGTTAGGCTGCTGCAGAGGGCTACACGGGTCTGTGTGTGTGTGTGTGTGTGTGTCTGTCCGTGTGCGTGTGTTTGCGCGCGCGTTAATTAACCGCAATGAATCGAGATCGATTCTAAACGTGCGACAAGTGGGTCAACGCGCGTATACCTCGCGAAAGTTGTCGTTGGTTCTTGTGTGTGTGTGTGTGTGTGTGTGTGTGTGTGCATGCAGACACGAAGACAGAGAGGTGCAGGAGAGGACCTTATAAGGACTGGACACGCGAAAAGGCCAAAATAAATTGGTCGACTTTTGACTTTTGCAGCCGAGAGAGCACAGCCGCGAGGATAAATGAGCGCTTGCATCCTCGAGCGGTTCGGCGATATCTTCGAGAGATGTAATATTTATTCCGAGGAACGAAATTCGGGTCGGGTTGAAATGGATTATTAGCAGATTATTCGTTATACAAAGTACTGCGGTTTTCAAATGTGCTTCTTTCGAAATTAAGAATTAAATGTATTTTGTTAGTTTGGGGGCTTATGAGGAAAATTCGATCTCATTAATAGTTGCTCGTATTACTGGAATCAACAATACACATCACGTTTACTGGGACCATTGTTAAAGCCACTGCCGCAATCATTGAAGAAACTTACCTTCCAATGGTATACGGATCGCGGTTTAAGCTCTTGAGGAAAGTAGAATCAATAAATAACCAAGACGAAAAGTGATCTTAAACGGTTGTACTAGGTAATTGCTCCATTTCCAAAATCACGTTGAGAATACACACCAGCTCTTAAAATTAATGCATAGCGTATTACGCGCTAATTCTGAGACTTTACTATTAAAACGCTCGACTCAACAGTTAATAAAGCTCATTTCATGTAAAACTTTCATCTCTGGGTGCAAGCAGGAATGACGCAATTAAGACTGTGCGGTATTATAGAGTAAATTACACGGTGTTCCAGAGAACAGTCGAGTTATCTTATTTCAACGAATTTTTTTTATGGGTTAAAGTGAATTTCTTCGTAAATGCTAAAAATACGTAATAGAGCCATGGAACAACGTTTTTAACGCGAGAGGAATAAATGAAATTTAATCACGTCAACTTTTTTTTTGTGCGAATGAAATTCGTATCGTGCATATACATATATATAAAACACATGCTGAACGTGCACTTTCAATTTATCCATTCATGAAAGTTTGTAATAGTTAATTTATTTCATCGTTTGCTTGAACAAAAAGCTGAATGTGGAAGTTTGAGAAAGTTCTCTTATATGCATGCATAGCGATCTAATTAAATCAAATTTGTAAGTGTACGGTGGATGTATAAGTTTAAATTGTAATTGCAATTAAAACTGTAATCGCGAGTCACTTTAGTATACCTGCTGTTTACTTTAACTTTACACATTCGTAAACCATTAGTGACAATATTTATAAGCGGTGGCGAACTTTTGAACGTGTTTTGCTTAAACCTTTATTATTAAATTTTTCTTAGCGATACATAATCCCATACAATAAATATTGGAATAAAACGAAATATTGCGTGTTCCAAACGTCAATATATCGACAAGTTTGCAATTACAAAATTAAATAAATAATGGTTGAAATTTGCCTGCTAAATAATGAATGGACAATAATTCTTAATTTAAATAAAAGTATTCCTTGTCAACTCGTTCTCATTATATTTATTTATCTATTTATTTATAAATGAACAAAACATCTTTAATTGAATAATACCATAACTTGGTATAACAAACTTCAGAATCTCTTAATTCTTCCACATTCCGGGCAAATTCACCCACACGAAAAACCAAAAGGACTGGAGCAAAATACAAAACAATTGACTTACCTAGTAGACAGTGGAGCAGCAGAATCGCGAGGACGAATCGTCGCACAGAGTTGGCCATTGCGATGAATCTCTTTGGGCAGACCGTCGGATGGATCAGCAGGCAGTTTGCGAGTGCGCGCGCAACAAAAACAAAATAACGCAGAAGCAGAGTCCCCGGGTTTGTGTATTAATGAGCGAAGCGTCGCGTCAACCGATACTCTCACATTATAGCGGGCCCGCGGGACACGGAACACAGAGAGACGCACCTACAATCGCACGAGACACCACCGGTATAAGAGAGACAAGGCACGCGCGCGCGCGCCCGCAAGCACACGAGCTTCACTCGGACACTCGGCAAACTTTCATTGCGCGCGCTCTCCTCTCTTTCGCGCGGGGGTTACCTCACGTGTGCAGTACACCGGAGAGGTGGCAATATGGGAGGGATCTTCTCTTTAGGTTTTTATATGAATGATTCTCTCTCTCTCTCTCTCTCTCTCTCTCTCTCTCTCTCGCACCCGCGCGTTTTTATGTTTGTTCCTCTCCTCACTTAATTGCGATAAACGAAAAGTACACTTATCAGTCGTCCCACGTCGCTGCCTCCAGTCGATGCGTTCGGGCGCTTTCCGCTGAAAACAGACAAAAAATAGAATTTTTCAAGATTATTATTATTATTCTGACCTCAATGGTGGTGGAATGTTTATTTGATATGACGCAACGAGTAATGGGAGACATAAAGATATTACGACGATTGTTCATCGGTACTAATCGGATACGCTAATAAATGACATTGTAAGCAAATGATCAAACATTTCAAAAGTGGTCGTTAAAGAAGTTGGGACGAACCATTGTGTTTGCGTAAAAAAATCAATGGTTTATCCTTGCTACGTGCTTCTTTAAGGCACGTACAGTCGCATCGTCGGTAAATAACGCTATCTCGTTTCCATTTTTCACTTTATGCATTGTGTCCCAATATGCCACCATTCGCATGTACGGCCAGCGGGACTTTTTTCATTTTTCAGTTTCATTTTCATCAGCCCCGAATTAGATGTTATTTCATGCACCGTTGGAGCTGAGAAACGGACCCCGAAGCGCGCTGCTTCTCTATCACTTTTCTCAACTAAGGTATTTCAAACCAACACTCATATGCGTTTGGCCAACTTGACTAAACCGCATCACTTTGCACAAGACCAATTGCAGGGAAAAAAAGGCCAGGCGGGGAATCCCGCGTGCCAAGCTCCTCAAACAACAAGGCGAGCGACTACATTTCGCCGCGGCGACTACATTTTCCATTTAACGATCGACACCGCAGAACTTCCACTAACTCGTATATATGCGCGCTCGGGCGGTCGGGCTTGAAAAACATTTTAATTTCGCGGAACTATCATCTTGCGTACTTTCTCGCAAGAATCACCGTACGCGAGAAAGAGAGAGAGAGAGAGAGAGAGAGGAAAAATAGTAATCGGACGGCAGCAGCGTAAACAAACAACAACGCTCGCTTTCGTATACGGGCGCTTCTCTCTCCGCGAGCCGCGCTACGATGAGAAATTCCGAATTTCCGCAGAAAAGTTTTAAAGCATAATGTAGCACTTCTCTCTCTCTCTCTCTCTCTCTCTCTCTGTCTGTCTGTGTGCGTGTGTGTGTGTGTTATGAGCGTGCGCGTATAGCTCGAGCTTAGTCAAGTCAATTAAGCGTCGGACCTGTCAAGACTCACCAAGCAAATATTATCTTAAGCATCTCTCCCTCGACGAGTTTATATATACGTATATATATGCGTACAGGCGAGAGCGCCTTTGTATACATATACGTTGAGTTTTCAGGCTTTAAAACGCCGCGTGTGTCTACGCGAGCGTGTCGCGATTCTACTTGCAAAACTCGGCTTGTACGAGACAATACTGCGCTAGTGCGAGTCGTCGGGAATTTCTGACGCTTTAACGGCGCGCGACTTCATCTTGCCCTGGGTCTTGAGGGAATTTAGTAATTTGGTATAGAAAAATAAAGATTGCATTTGAAAAACAAATATTTTTATAGCCTGATTATACGACGATAAAAGCTGATTCGTAAGAGAAACTGAAATTATTAATTAGATTTTTAAAGAAGGAAGAATTTTGCAGTAATGAGATTACCGTGATATCGCTACTATTTAAAAGCTTAAAACACACCAAAGTCAAAGGTTATTTTGCTAATTTTAACAGATTTTATACTTGGAATTGTACTCAACACTGTGCAACAAAATTAATTGCAGTCGATCATAAAGCCCACTTTAGTCGCGATTATCGCTCTTTTGATCCCAAACAAAAGCATTGATATCCTGTCGCACCTTTAAACTCGCGGAATCGTTTCACGCACATTTCGCAGAGTTTTAAACAGAAAAAAACTTATTTTACCTGTTGGTAATTTTGGAACGCTTGTTTAATGTCGGTGAACCGAACGCAATTCGCTATTCATGAATGAGTTTTATGAGAAGGGGAGCGATATTGTTCGTGATTAATGAAATGCTGTATATATAGAGGCGTCAAGCCTATTGGATCCGAGATTGGATCGCATTGAAACTGCGAATTGCACGTGTGATGTAACGCACCTTGACTGGATTATCACTATTAATGCGTTTATCGTTTAACTTGATTCAAATTCTTATAAGGGATATAAGGTGAAAAATAAGATGTCATTTAGTGAATCCAAAGAATTTAATACAAACATTGACATTAAAATCTTAATCAATGCTGAATTTTGTTGGCAAACATAAAAATTAATAACCTAAATAAGCTGATTTGTTCTGCATTAAAAAGCGTTTTATAAATTCAACTTTTTATAAGTATTTATAAAGTCTAAAACTTTCAATAAACTTGCAAGTAAATACACACTAAAATGTATGAGTAAAGTAGTTATACAGGATCGAATAAAAACTCAAACGCTACGAAGTCAGATGCGATAAAAGTAAAAAAATTTAATATGACGGAGAATAACGTTGCAGCTAAATTCCAAAGAAACACGAAGATGAAGTTTAATATTTGCATAAATTCACAGCAGTGCATACAGTTTTAATTTAAGCTTTAAAACGTAAATTATTAAAATGTTCAAACACCAGTTAAAAGTTAATGCACCGACACTCCGCGCGATATTGAAAATCCAATATTAAATCTCGACTTCCATTACCCCAAGTAACATCGGCTTACTAAAAATG
>UELU01004389.1:29719-44236 GCA_900490025.1 Megastigmus dorsalis
GCCCCCCGTTCTATCACAATCTCATATATCCGAAGATCCTATAGGAATCGCTTTCAAAGTTTTGGTGTGGTGAAAACAGTTCCATTTACACGAGTTGTCCCATCACCGTCATCGTGATTTATTTAAGCATCGGAAGATGTGTGTATTCGCTATGTTCTTTTTCTCTCTTAATAACTCTGACATTTACACCGACTATATTTTTGATCTCCAGCGGGGCGAGCGCGGCCATAACTACCTTCTGACAGAAGAATGTCATCGTCAAAATAAATACTAAACCAAAAATCTATGATGAACTCACATCTGCGGATGAATGACGCACGCGCAATGTAAATGCCCGCACACTTCAGCTTTACGAGTGGAATTCCTCTTCTAACGATAATAATAATGATCCCTCAGCTCTTTCGTTTCGAATAACGTTTTATCGTGCAAAAAATGTAAATAACGAATCTGACATTATAGTAAATTGGACTAATTGCTACCATAACATCTATTTATCACTATGTGCAGTAAGGGTGTAAAATATATTTTAGAATCAAGATGAAGAGAATTCAATCCATTCCTAACTCGCACCACTATCTCACCAGAGTATCAACTTTGAAATGTCATTCAACCACATGGAGAATCAAGAACAAAAAAATAAAAGAACCACCGCTCCATTCACGAACCGCTACGTCTATATACGAACTGTCAATTCCAGTCTGGGCGCAAGATTAATCGCGATCTCAATATCAATGTCCGTGCCACAGACTCGCGGTGTATTAATATTTTGACAGCGCATTCTCAGATAATCGTATATATCCGTGGCATGATACCGGCGCGTAGGTTCGAATCAACTCCTGCATATTAGCACCTACACACGCACAATTAACGGTTGCGAGATGCAGTAGCAGGAACGAAAGAGAGAGAGAGAGAGAGAGAGAGAGAGAGAGAGAGATATCTCGAGATAGGCCAGAGAGCAGGTATATACACCAGCATTTAATCGCATCGAGTTGCCTCTGTCTCGACTGATATTTATTACACGCTAGCAACGGCAGCAGCAGTAGCAGCAGCGAAATAACAGCGGAAAAAAGGCGAAAGAAAGCGCCTTTCGCAAGTTTCGCGCGCACCGCGCAAACACCGGTCTTGGGTGTATCGTATGAGTAATGGAAGCGGTGTGGAAATTCATACACAGAGAAGAAGAGAGGGCTGCACGCGCTATCTTTACGGGCGCGACCGGCCGTGTCCATACAGCTTTATCAGCGTGAAAGAGTATATTAGGAGAGGCTGATGGCGAAGGTTTCAGGTGCACATGTACGAGAGATAGAGCGAAAGAGAGAGAGAGAGAGAGAGAGAGAGAGAGAGAGAGAGAGAGAGAGAGTTGGCGGTACACAGAGCAGAAAGAGAGTAAAAGTCCTCGAGCCTATTTATAGAGAAAAAGCAGCAGCAGCAGCAGCAACGATGGGACGTGCGAGTGCATGCACATGCGCTACTGCCGATACACACGGCTTATATACCCACCCTACCCCCGTTCTCGTATACACGTCTACACACGTGGTGTATTTTTGTTTCGCGCGTGTGTCCGTGTGTGCTGCTGCTACTGCTGCTGTTGTCGTGTGTTTAGCGCCTGGAGGCGAGGCGCCACACCGGTTTCTTTATGGATGCTGCTTTGATTTTGTACGGCGTTGCGCCAGCAGCTGCACGGGATATATCGTATTAGTTTGGGCGCGAACTGCTGGTAATCGAGACGAGTTTGTTGAATCCTGCATATAGCTCGGTTTTATTATTGCAGCTGGAGCGTATTCCAATTGGAAATGCACGATGAGCAACTTGCTTAAGTATTGCGGATTGTAATCCTCACTCAAATCCGATCCCGTGATATCATTAATCAATGCTAAATTAAGCGTTGAACATAAGAGAAGAAAGACCAGAACGTCATGGTTTTACCGTATGAAGTTATTGGTTCTGGTTAGTCGCGCTCGGTCGCGACTCTCTTCGACATCAACGTAAATCATGACTTTACAGGATCGCAATTGCTGCTGTCACGGCTATAAATGGCGATGTTATAATTCCAATTGAATCTCGCTTGCTTGTAAGCCGTGTACATACCCGGATTGGCAATCTTGTAACTCTCTCGTCGCCGTCGTAATTTCGTTTATTCTCCTTCACGGTTCAATTATTCAACAACTTTCGGTGACCCTCAACCACTTGGGTGGTAATGGAGCTCGTGAAACGGACTTTCAAATTTGGTCCCCGAAAGCATTTTACAAGTCCGAATTTGAACCGTTAGCACCGCTTCTACTTAATTTCAAGGGACGCGGCTGTGGTGAAGGATTGTTAGCGAAATTGTCTTTTAGCACAATTCCAGAAACCTTATATTCATGACCGTAACATTCTCAGAATACTCGATCCATCACATTCCACTGTACGAAACATCCCCGTAGCATCAAACGAATCCCTCACAGTTTCGAAATCAACCATCTCAGTTGCACGTATATACGATGGCCAACCTATCGCAATCATTCAACGCTAGCCGCCCAACGTAAGCCGTCATTACTAGAGGGGTCAGGAGATGCACCAACGCGATCCACGAACTCCCAACAATGCGCTACAACATCTAGCTGACCACCAGCAGCAACAGCAACATCTCGTCCGAGCAGCACATAACACACACACACACACACACACACACACACGAGCGGACGTCTTATCGCTCAGCCAGAGCCCTGCTCCGAGATAATATCGTGCAGGCGTCTAAACAAAAGCCGGCGATAAATCATCGCTCTTGCGTTTAAAGCCCTCCCTCCCTCCACCACATATATATATATATATATATATGCACCACGGAGCTCGAGAGAGAGAGAGAGAGAGAGAGAGACGACCGGCCGCATCGTTAAATTCCAAAGGCCCGAAGGTCGCGGCGGCGTGTGTGCACCGCTGCCCGTTTAAATGGCCGCGCGCCGCGGCAGCGGCACCAATTTAGCATTTTCTCACCAATTTTCGGCCCCACCGCTGCGTCATCGGCACGCCAGCTATTTATATACTACACTCTCGCCCATCGCGGACACACACACACACACACACGCGCGCGTACACACGCGTACACGTGCGCGAGCTGGTTCTTTTCTTCTTTCACCGTCTATATGGAGCAGACGGGGAACATCGACTGCGGGAGGCGTGGGTGTAACGCATTATGTACGTCAACGGATCCGCGTTAGCAGCACCGGCAGCGGCTTTATAGCCGCAAAACGTGCTGTCCGCTCAAAATATGTGCATGTGTATCGTGGATGTGTGCACGGTTGTATAGGCGATGCGAAAAACGTCCTTTTGCAACGTGTGGCGCCGCCGTAGCAGCGACGTTATAATCGTCGTCGTCGTCGTCGTGTCTCGAGGTCAGAAAGAGACTCGGTCTCGGCTCGCTTCTCGGGATTGCTTTCGTCGTACACCGTGTGTCGTGTGTGTGTGTGTGTGTGTTCTGTATACGTCGGCTATGTGAAATCTGGCGGGTCAACCGTTTCAAATCTTTGCTGGTCTTTGCAGGAATGTCTTTTTCTTTTGCGCTCTGCGAGGTTCTTTTTTTGCTTTTGGACTGCGGTGTAATGCATTGGTCGATGTGCAAAGCGCTGTTGGGTCGAGTGGTTTCTTTTTTGTTTTTAAATGTCTTCATTCGGTGTATATTTAACCGCGTTCTGGAAATAGTTACTGGTGGGAATGAGTTTATGTCGATGAAAATTGGCCCAGTGCTCGATTCTTGATCATGTGTAAATACATAAGCAAATTATTCTTTTATGAATTTTTCATTATACCTACTCTTTAATCGTATTGATGTTCAATAATCAAGATGAATGTATAGATATCTTTTAATTCTAATTAAAAATAAACACATATTTGCTAGAAATTGATATTTACACTGAATGGGAATACGAGGCATTACGATTTATATATACATCACAATACACTGTCGCCATCGCGCCATTTATTAATAAAATTTATTCTGCTGTGTAATGATCTATAATAAGCTATAAATTTCAAAATTGACTTCCATATACATGCATCAAAGTGTAATTAATCCTATATACATCTGGACAGTTGAATCGCGAACGCAATTAATTAATGTACACACGTCTCGCTGCTGCACAGACGTCTACATCAAACGCGCTATACAAAGCTCCGAAAGGTATACACGGATTCTAAATTGCGTTTTTAATGATGTAAGTTCCACAATTACTGCAAAGTGTCATTATCGCGGCTGCTTATTATCGCCACGGACAAGCAAAGAGCGCCTTTGCAGAAGTTAGAAATTTAATTTTTCACGAGTGACGCGCACGCGACAAAGTGAGCAATCGCAATTTGGAAAATAAATAAAGGTCGCCGACCAGGGAAGTTTTACGTTTAATACAAAACCAGAGAGAGAATTTCCGCACGGCCAAAATAAGCGCAATTTAGGTAAAGACATATAGCCCGTAAAAGGAGCACACAGTCGGATAGCATTAAAAAGCGAGTTTTCCCCCGCCGGCAGAGCAATAGAGAAGGTGGAAAAAAAAAAAATTAGCCTCGCCCGTTAAACTTTTCGCACGGAATATCGCTCCGGGCTCGGCTCAAGATGCAGCGACGATTTTAAATTTGTAAGCACCGCGCTACACCCTCGCCAGTATATATAGCAGCCAGTGGGGCAATTTCTCGCGAAACGGTCTCCCCGTGCACATATATATGTGTGCTATGCAGGAGGCGTTGCTTGTCCTCGTCGATTCTCGCGGCTCTACGCTCCTCCAGTAATGGGAAAATTCTTGAGCTGACGCTCGCGTGTTTTTCTCCTCGGGGGCAATACTATAAGCTACGAGCGGTCTCTCTCTCTCTCTCTCTTTATTTTTGCCGTTTCCGGCCGGAAGTTGTCACTGGCAACGACGGAAAAACCCGGAGGTGACCGCTTCTCTTCTCACCAGCAGCCAAGAAACTGCAGGTCCATTTGACTCGAGGGTTACGGACAGCAACGTTACAGCAGCAGCGGTGCACCACTTGTTGCTACGTAATTAATCGAGGCTCGTCGCGCGAGCGGTATAATTTTTGGTCTCGCCGGCGGTGCAGCGCAGAGTCATTTTTTCCGGCCATCTGCGACGCGCAAAAAGTCCTTCCCTTCTCTCGCGCGCAGATAGTTAAAGAGAGGGCAGACAAGATAGAGAGAGATAGAGAGTGAAGAAAGAGAAGGCAGAGGAGAGCATAAAGAGGGGCGGAGGGCGGTTTACACGCGCGTTCCCCGGAAATGAGAGCTCAAGTGCGCAATTTGTCAACCGGCATCTCGACCTACTTCGCCTCCTCTCTAGCGCCACTTTGCGCCTCTCTTCCCGTACTCCTCTCTCTCTCTCCCTCTCTCTCTCTCTCTCTCTCTTTTCTATATCTCCACCTCCTCACCGCGCAGCTCTCTGGCACTTGTCCCAAAGATCCGAATTTGATTTTCATTTAGGGAAAAGTCCGTTAACGAGCGCGGAGCCGCGACTCACCTGATTTATGTCCTCCTTTATGTTCGCCCTCGCACACACACACACACACATATATATGTATATAAATGTGTCCGTGACGCGCAGAGAGATTCGAGAACGCACTTTGGGCGAGCCTCGTAAATTGCGCTCCAGCGTGTCGGCGTATTATTGCGATTCTATATAGTATACGTCTTCTACGAGAGTAGGGAAGTTGAAAGGAGAAACTATACGCAATCCTCTTATGGTGCAGATAGTCGCGAAGAAAAAAGAAAACTATATACATCGAGACCGCAATGTACATATATACGGTAAGAGGGAGCTAAACAATTCCTGACGCAGTCGGTGAACCACCGCATCTCTTATACGCGCACGACACGATATCACCTGCATATATATATATATATATATATATGCGTCTCTGCAGCAGCCGTCGTCGTTTCATTAGCCTACGCCAACATTGGAAATCCCGTATAACGCGTCCCGACGTATATAGAAGAGAGCTGCCGATGGTGTGTGCAACAGCTGTGAAGCATTGGCTGGTGTATAGTATATCGAAGCGTCGAGACTCGAGGACTGTCAAATTAAGTTTCGTTGTTTGTGCGCGAGCGAGTGTCTTGGACTGGAATCTCGGATCGATGAATTGATCTTATACGACTAGCGAGACACGTTTCTATTTGTCGTCGTTGAATTGACGCGTGTCTCGTTTGATTTTTCATTTAAGAATTATGCGGCTGTCGATTGGACTTGATTTTTCCATTTATCGAACTCGATCCTCAAACACATGTATATATATTCGATACACATATGCAGAGCACGATTCGAGCAACGAATCCGCTTAAAAGCTCATCGTTGAAAAAATCCAAAATCGGACGATCCATCGGACGCACCATTGCCATTGACGAGCGAAGTTGAATCGCTATAAAAATCCATTGAACGAGTCGTCGGTCCACATCGAAACAGTAATCAGCCGGCGATTTTTAGTCCGACGCGCGCGAGCCTCTGGGCTGATTTCAATTTGTCACATAATAATGCCCGCCACGTGATCGTTCGCTCATTACGGCGCGCCGCTACTGCTGCACAATCAGTACTGGTTACGTCGGTGGTGCACCGCGCGAACCTCGAGCCCATAAAACCCGCGGCATAAAAGTTAACGGCACGCGCGTCGAGTTGGCGACGGCCGCGTGGAATACTAATGGATTCACCGCGAGGCATCGCGTGTCATTTGCTTCTCCTATGTATACATATGAACGCGCTATGAAAAACGATGCGACGCGACAATCTCCGGAGACGCTATAACAGCAGTGAATGTATACCAATATCCCGATGCGTAAACGCGCTCGAGGTTATTACACGGTATAATATCGATCGATTCACGATGACGGTATATGCACAGCTGTGCTGCACTCGAGATATATTTGCGGGTCGAAAAACTCTCGCGCGTCAATCGCTGCATGTCGACATTAATCAGCAACGCGCGAGACGCCTTGTATAATTGTACGAGTGCAGAGCGCGTCTCGCAGTAGTTCTCGGTCATAACCGGATGCAGATGCATTCAAGAGGGATTCAGCCGACGCGCAAAGTTTTCAAGCGCTCTCTGCGCCCACGGCCCGTGCCCTTACACCCTCCCCCGCCTATATGCTAATTCCTCGTCCCCGAAATTTCGCTTGCATCGTATTAAAACTTGGACCTGCAGCTGGGATTCACAGTTTAGCCAATGTATTGATTTAGTGCTACCGGTGAGCGGAGGCGAGAGCAGAGACAGCTAGACGTCTGCTATACCGGCGGGTATTGTTTTACACGCCGACCTCGATGCTCGTGCGAATCGCTCTTTCGCATCGCTTCGAAGAAGAAGACTTTCCTTAACTTCGTTTTATTACCGATGCTGTAAGGGATGAGTGCACAGCCGATGCGATGAAAAACTTTTCCAGCAGGGTAACGTAATCATCGTGATGTAGCTCTTTTATTACGCGATTCATCTCCGAGGTGTAATATTTCTTGTACTTCTATAGCTAACGAAAATTGAAGAATTCCCTTATGGGAAGGGAAAAAAAAGCAATGGTAAAAGGTCGGGGGCATTCAGAGGTGTTTAATCGTTCCGGAAACCCGTAAAAGGAGGAGATAAAATAAGCGGGTGCACCGGCCGATTGTTCTTTTGCGGCGACGCATTTAAATGTCCATGCAGTACTCAAAGTGATTGCGCGTCAGCACATGTATGTACCGCAGCCATAAACGCGACGCATTTCATCGAGCGTTGCCTCGACCTCTTCCGACTCTTTACCCAACGCTCGCTTCTGTCAATCACTGGCGAAAATCACGCGCAGCCCCGAAAAAGCGTGGCGGCCAAAAACCAATTAGCATTTTTAGGACAGGACTATTATTTGGAATTAATTTCGTTGAAGGTGTTGTGTACACAGAGTGGATTCGATCTGTCAACGGATCACGCTGGCAAACACCGGTTTCTGAAATAATTACTGCCGCGCGCGTTCAGTCTCGCGTCGCTCAACCCAAAGAAATGAGAAATTTCGTTTAGTTAATGGGTTAACGGACTAATAGTCGTACACTCCGTGGATGCGTGCAAAACCATCCTATTCTTGATCGCATCTATTAAAGCTGCGTTGATGCGTTCGTTCGCCCGTTGTCTACTGGCATTATGCGCACTGCACACGCCTACACTTGGCGATCTGCTGCATATCATTCGTCTCTCTCTTTCTCTCTCTCTCTCTCTCTCTCTCTCTCGCTATCTTTATCTCTCGACTGACGACCGAAGAAAAGCAGCAACAGCGGCAAAGCTGCAGGCGGAAGGAAGTCGGGAAAGAGGTTAATTTCAAGGAAGAAGTGCGAAAAAGGCTGAAGAAGAAATGGGGAAGAAAAAGGTGAAAATCTTCTCTCTCTCTCTCTCTCTCTCTTTCTCTCAGTAGGCGCAGGCAGTAGCAGCAGCAGAAGCAGCAGAAGCAGCAAAGCTTCACGGCGAATGATTATGCCGGTCGCGTTTCGCGATAAATTCGCCATTTACGAGTGGCGCAGCGGCGCGCGGCGCAGGCCGCAAAACAGGAAGTACCGAGCAAATCGTGTTTGCATTTCATCTCTGGCGCCGAGCTCTGCTACATAGAGAGAGAGAGAGAGAGAGAGAGAGAGAGAGAGAGAGAGAGAGGGAGAAAAGTGAAAAAGTGAGAGAGAGAGAGGCCCCACGCTATCCGAGCACGTTCGCTAAACAACCGAGCAGCGGCTCTCCATGCTCTCTTTCTATATATATACTCGACTTTCTTATCCTCCACCTCCTTCTTCTTCTTCTTCTCCTTCTTCTCGGCAAGAGAAGTCTTTCCTTTAATTCAAGCGCCTAGGCTCTAGAAACTCGACGCCGCCGCTACGCCGCAAAGTAAGTTTGTCGAAACGTCGTATGAACGTATACACGTACGTCACCTGCAAATTCAATGTGTCGCAAAGAGGGGAGGCATAGAGAGAGCGGGGGGAGGAACCTTGCGCGACATTCCTTTGCACAATGATTAAAAGGAGAGAGAAAGAGCGTCACGTTGCGCGCGCTATGTACATCGAAAGAGAAGTATGACTTATTCATGCTTCTAGCATAAGGTTATAATTCTCGCATCTTTTTGACCTACGGTTATTTACGTCGGGATTATGCACGCGTTTGTCAGACCGTTTCTATATGCGACTGACTATATATATTATATACTCGATGCAGTGCGCAAATGCCAGGGCGATATTGTTCTTTGTTCGGGGATATTAAAAATAGAGCATAATATATCCCCGATAAACTGAAAAGCCGATAGAGGCACGCGTGGTGGAAACCTTATCCTGATTAAATTTACATTAGATGCGCACGGACGGACGCGCGCGAGCGCAGGCTATAGGCGCTAATTGGAAATTTAGATAAGTGCAAGCGGAGATCGGAAAGACACCGCCGCCGATGCCATGGTAATATACATGTGTATATATACATGTATCGGACAAGGCGCAGCATTCGACGAGAGCGTTGGACCGGCTTTGCGGGTTAAAGATCAAAAGAACGCGCGCACTCGTGTCTATATGTACGATATGGTGTGTATATGTATATGTATGTACGCGGGCCGCTGCGACGGAGCAATAATTAAGAGAAAGAGCCTTGGGCCTTATGAATATTAATCGAGGCGCTAGGCGCCCAAAGAAGCAAAACACCCCGACGCGCGCGAGAATTAACATAGTTTTTCTTCTCCTTCGCTTTTTTTTTTTTTTTTTTTTTTTTTCCTCTACCTATATAGCTTTTGATGCACGTATAAAGATTTTTTACGGCTATTTTAAAGTATGTAAAAATGCAAATTATCGTTTAATGGGTCGTGCGCGCAGAGGCTGTGCGGGAGAGCAAAAAATAAAAATTTTTAATTTTACTCTTTATGCCTTTTAGGCGGGTATAAAATGGCAAGAACGCGAAGGTGTTGCGTCACCCAAAGCTTAAAATTATTTTGCAATTTTTTACATGTAGAGAAAGCGGCTTTAGCCATTGATTTTTTTTTTTTTTTTGCTCGACGGACTAATTTCTATTGTGAGGTGTTGGTGGTACTCTTTCTGAAGAATGGCGCACACGTTCGACTTCGGAAACGAATTTCGTCGAAATATATGTAAGGATAAGAACTAATCTCTGGTTTTTACGGCTTTGTGGCTGCGCGTAATGTGATCGCGGTAGCATTGGCACTTCGATAAAACCGTGAAGCACGATGAGAAAATTACCATTTGAAATGATTTGAACCGAGTGTGCGGAAAGGTTTTTCTTGGGCAACTTGCTCTCTCGAATTTCTCGAAGTTTGAAAGCAGATTATTCAGTTTTGTTAGACTCTTCTAGCATCCCTTTTATTAGGTTTTAATTTCAGTCTAAGGAAAGTAGCTTCGAGTACTACTGAGTTTATGTGGTTAACTATAAAATTGTTCATTAGAATAACGTTATTAAATTAAAATTAGACTGTTTTCGAAACCTACATCAATTTCTCGTTTTACTTTTCCACCAAGCAGTTTTTGTTGCTTGAATATAACAGAGGCGAGACTTTTACAGCTACCGAAGCTTTCACAATCATACGATTGCAGAAAATACAGTGCGCACCACCTGATTTAAAATGAACACGTCACCGTCACAATTAAATGCCTGGACCGCTGCACAATTTCCCCACACAATCGTACCGTTGACACCAGCTTTTTAGAAGAACTCGTCTTGTCCGCCAAACGTAACTCGAGATTCTTTTTCCCAGAACTAGGAACGTACACTTCATTCTTAGAACGGTCTGGAGAAAGGAAACTGCATTACTAGGGCTCCTTATACGACTGCAGCGGCGACATTATTAAATCCTTGTCGTATTATATTCTGGAAGTTCTTGCGCCAAGGTTACCGAGAATCGGATAAAACACCAGAAAGGGTAGAGTCCGCGTGAGACGTATAAAAGAAAAACTAAGAATCGCTCGCACACCGCCCAAACCTGCCAAACTAAATAAGATATTAACGCACGAAATCACTGCCAACGCGAAATCGACGAGATGACAACATGATGGCTTAAGGACGCTCACGGACCGCAGTGGAGCTTACGCAACTCATCTTTCCATACATATACATTTCGATATGTATTATCAAAAATAAGTTGAGCTAGTCAGCACTGCTAAGCTCCGCCCACTCTGCGCAGAAGCACAAAATTTTCATTCCTGCGCAGTTAACATAAATCTGGCAACGTCTATATATATTTATGGCTTCCACAAACGCACACAATATAAACACACATACATGTTATGTTCGGCTACGACGGCGAATGCTAGTACAGCGTTGCCAAATCGTCTGCTGTTTTCTTTCTCCACGTGCCTTGGCGAGAGAAAAGTCGACAAAATTCTACATTTCAAACAACAAATTTGTATCTTAATCAGTACATGTTTTACTATAACATACTAGTTTTTGGTAAAAATTAATTGATATTTGACACGGCAAAGCTTAAAAAAACATCGTGTAAAAACGGCTTAGTATAGGAATCCTGTGTTAAAAGCCGCAACTTCTGACTTCGATATCTCAAAATTTAGGTCCGGTGCCCCTATTTTGAAAAATGGCTATACATAAAGCAGGTCATAGAGAACGTTTATGTTCAAGTTCAAGAAAATTTGTCTATAATTGATTTTTCCGTGAACGTCCTTAACACCAGGCTCGTGGCCTTGCTCCTCTCGTACCGTCGCATGCAATGCAGGACACAACTGTACAGCGGTCTCGCGAGGCGATCGATCAAACTTTTCAGCCCCAGGATGCGGGCACTCGCTCTTCTCCGCGAGAGCTGCAAAAGAAAAGCAGATGAGCTTTATCTGGCATTCTTAGAGGAATATAATATATATATATATGATGGGGCTTTGATACTCGTGTCTTTCATCGGTATCGAGGTGCGCGGACGCCCAACGAATGCCGAGACGTTTTTGATAAATATTTATGACCGCGCGCGGGGCGGTTCCATGTGTGTACGTCTGAGGGCCTATGGCGAACTGCCACGGAAATTGTCCATATAAGAAGAAGCACGCGAGAATACGGCGTATATGCGCGAAGACCAGCTGCGCCTCGGCCGATGGTCGGCTCCCCCCCCCTCTCTCTCTCTCTCTCTCTCTCCTGGCTTATACAGTGAATTATTCAAATCGACACGCTCTCGGGACCCTTATAGACGCGACTTTCCGGTATGACCTGTTCTTACTTGCTTTCTCTACCCTGCCGGCGGTCCTGCACCTTTCGTTACCATATATGCATGAGGATCTAAGTGGTAGAGAGGAAAGCGCGCGCCAGTCGAGAGAGAAAACCTCTTATACCTCCCTCATTTCTCTCTCTCTCTCTCTATTTTTTAAGAGGAAAGCCGAGAGAGAGACAGAGTGAGTGAACGGCCTCGTCTGACCCTGTCCTGGTAATACTACTGTTTTTTTCGCTTACGCTTCTATAGCTCGTGCCAGGCCAGGCTTTTTCTTCTTCTTCTTCTTCTCTTTTTTTTCTTCGTACGCCGTACGAGATATGTGTGCGTTCCTTTATCAAGCGAATATTTATGTTTGTGAGTAAGGGTAGGGAGGAAAGAGCGACGAAACGAGGTGAATTTTCGTCAGAAATTGATGTTGCGCTTATGTGCGTCTTACCTAACGGGGATTTAATCGATGTGTTTGCGGAATGCTTTGTGCGAGCGGACGGCCCTTATTTTTATGTGTTCTATTAAATTTATGATAATATCGATTCCTGTGTTTCTTTCCTGCTTTAATAATATGTGTCACACTCGGTGAGCGATGGTCCTCATGGGAGTCATCGATCTTTATATTAATTTTTTTTTTTAATAACGTTGAAATCATGAGCAATCGGCCTTTTCTTCTACTCGTCGCGGCGTAAATTCTTTTCTCCTCCCGTTCTTTTTTGTACAAAGAAATTTGATTTTTCTCCAGGACCAAAGCAGGGAAAAGGAGCAATAACCCCGGAATATATTTCTGTGCGGATGAAAGAAAAATGTTTGCTACTTAGAGCATTGGCAAAACGAAATACAGAATAAAATCTCTAATTGCGTCCCGGCATAATGTAGAGCTTACGTTAAGTCATCCTTTCCTACTTTATAAATCCAGCTTGAGCCGCAGATAGGAAACTCGATAAATCATTACAAACGTGAGAAATGGAAAAATGAAAATTTTCGCTCAAACATTCTTTGCTCTTGAATATTTGCAATGTAGATTTCGGTTTTTCTTTGTAACACACAAGAATTATTAAGGTATTGTAATAGCGTCGGACTAGTCAAGCAAGGGTTCGACTATATAAGTATTGAACAAAAATGAAATTTAGACCTTATTTTATTTACTAAATAAATAATTATAAAGTAATTTATGAATTATAAACTTAAGTTTTACTGCTTTAAATTACAATGGAAGTCATGTTTCACGTAGTGACTATATCTAGTCACAGCACATACAGATATATAATAACCATGCTATTTCGTGAATGCAGAACCTTTATATTTAATATTTCTTTTTATTCTTATTTAATATCTTCCTTGTTATTTTTTCATTTTAGCGTGCTATTTATAAGGCCACATAGTTGCGGATTGGATAAGTATTGCATTTTGTGGTAGGTATTCTAGGAAAAAGTATAATATACTGCAGTAAAATTAGACTGTTGCAGATGTTCCTATCTAAGCTACGGATTTGAGATGTTCCCGTTTAAAAGCGTTATTACGGATTTGCAGTATACGGATTTTTCTAGCTACCGCTTATGTCCCCTTTTCACTGTGTAGCATCTCGTTTACTTTTTCATTCCCATTAAAATAATTATTTGGCACACATATGTATATATATGTATCTAATACGTTTCTCTCTATAGGTAATATATATCTAAAAATTGATAATTTCATGTATAGATCCGTATCGACCTTCATCGGTAGTTAAAGTAGAATTCGACCACGATCCCTACATTATCGAACGTAAAGGAAAAGTTGAATCGCTAGCGGCTAAAAAGCGCTAAAATATTCCCTTTTTTCAAAAACTTAATTAATACCGCTTGAACTAACAGATCCGGCAGCCGAAAAACAAATATAGATTTCAAATACTATTTAAGAACACAGTATGCATTATAAAAAATATACTTCAGGTATGGTAATTATGATAGTTATATAAGTACGGGAAACCGTTAGCTATTATATAACGCATCGCTAACTTAGTCTCCGAGAACCTGCAATCAATTGTCTCAACATATATTGCAGTGTTAAATACATTTTCATTCAATTTCAAATGTCACTAAATAGTATCTATAGTATAGCCAAACGATCGTGTGCAAAATCCAAGTGACGCCTCAACACTGTTTAAGTGCCGCACATCTAGGAGCCATAAAAATCAGAGATAACGAAGTACAAACAACCGAATCTAAATTTTTACCTTTCTCTAATAATTATTATCAAATATCAGAAACAATTATAGATTTTAACAACACTCTTTAAACGGAATTTTTAGACATACAACACTATAACATTCTTTCCAATTATTGAACTTTGAAGTAAAATAATATTTTCCTGTAATGTAATATTAGGGTAAGTGTGTCAGTTCCTGT
>UELU01004408.1:0-18652 GCA_900490025.1 Megastigmus dorsalis
TTCTATGATATCACAGGCATAATAACTTGATCAGTCTCAGAATCAGTCTTAAAATATGTCTCAAACCTTATAAGTAATATCACAGAGCGTCTTAGATTAAAAATACAAATAAATAAAATTACAAAGCAGTCGATATCTATCTTACAAACATTTAAAAATAAAAAGAACATTTACTCAACCCAGTCATTCAATACACACTCACTCCAATAAATACACTCACACTTTTAAAATTGTATAGGGGACAAAACAAAATAAGTTAACAGAAACTCACTTGCTTGCCCCTAGTGCGAGGTGTAAGTCAGTATTTTTGTTCTTAATGATCCTAAGATTATCGCAGGTTTAGTCTTTGAGTGACTAGGAATCGATTTCAAGGAGATATTTGTGGACCGCCGACTTAAATCCGCGCAAAGATGGAAGGTTGCGCAGAGAGAGAGAGAGAGAAAGAGAGAGAGAAAATATTAAACTTAATCTGTGAAATGTAATACGTCTAGACATTCCAAGTCATATTACTTTATGTATGGATTTGTGTAATGTAATACAATCTCTCACAGTATGTGTGTGAGCTAAGATATTTTCGGGAATATCCCCTACTATCGATATACAATAACCGTCATTGTACAAAGAAATATTGATACAAAGGCGCATTTATTCTATTATGTTTAAATATTTTTATTTCATATGTTAAGTCGTCGTAGTTAAAACACTCCCCACCACGACTATCACGTAACCCATTCTGAATGGAGAGGGTTAGTTTTGCTTTCTATATAAACCGCTTGCGCAGCGCATAAACATCTCAGTCTGATAAAAAGCATCAGAGCAGTGTCGTTGTGTGCACAGAAAGTTTTTAGTTTTCAAATGGCTGAACAAGTAGTTAAAAAACACGAAGGTTGTGCGCCTCATAGAGACACCAGCCTCCCTAACTTATTGCTGAGTACGACTTACGCATTGAACAAGTCAATTTCGAAAATAGTGACTGTTAGTCTTACATACGATAAGGAAGAATTTCGACCTATAGTCAAGCTGGCAACTTCAAGTCTCATGAAAAATTTGACAAAAACATTTGAGACCAACTCAGGGTCCAATTTGATGCCATCAATAGCTATTCCCAAGATTCATGCAGATTACAACATAAATACGGTCATCCTAATAAAATGTACATGGAGTGTCATGAACTCATATTCCAAGAGAAAAATAACGAGGGAGAAACGTCTAGAAGAAAAAAGAGAATGATTTTCTTCATTGTCTACCTGTCTGCAGTAAGTGACATTCGAGGTTTAAAACAAGTGTCACCGATTATAAATGAGCATCTAGAACCGCTTGAAGAGTATTCTCGTAAAGCTACTCGTATTTACAATCTTATAGTGGAATATATGGAAAAAGTTAGTGCTCAACGACCAGAAAAGATTAATAAAATATATAAAACTCTAACGGTTTCGAACAATATTATGCTCTTTATACACTGAGAGAAGATCCGCGCTTTAGCCGTCCGGCGACTGTACGCAGCTATACGAAATACGTGTACAGCAACTGTACGTTCGCATCTGACTGTAGCACTCCGGCGGCCGGGCAGCAACGCTACGGCAACGGGCAGCAGCGCTCCGGCGATCGGAACGCTAAGGTCAGGTTCGGCGCTTTCCGGCGTGTGCCGGGCGGCAGAGCTCCGGCAATTGGCTCACTAGCAGCACGGAAACGAGGCGGCGTTGCTGTACTAGGTCCCGGACGGCTAGCGGGCGAATCTTCTCTCAGTGTAGCCACGATATTAATAATTATATTGCTGAAAAAATGTTAAACAACCCTTACTACTGTAAACTACTGCCAGAACTACTGCCGGAACAACTGCCAGAACTGTTTTCGAACAACAGCCATGGGAACGGTTTTTTTACGACTACTGAAAAACTACTGCCAAACTACTGAAAATAATCGGAAATCATTTGTAAACACTGTACATTCACAATCTTTATTAAAAAAAGATCCAGATGATCATATTTCAATTACAATTTTCATATTATACAATATGCTGTCTAGCATTACACTGACTATATAAAATTCAAAATGGTGGATTCAAGTTTGCGCATTGTATCTACTATAACGTTAAAAACTCATGCAAATATGTATTCTTATAATACTTTACTCCAATATTTGATAGTGTACGATAGTAATTTAAAAATCTTGACTGATGGATCCAATATGGTGGTCTCAATTAATGCTCTCACTCACACTAAGCATTAAATATATCGATAAAGACGGAAAAAAGGACAGTAGCACTTTGTCACTGTACTATTTTCAAAAGTGCCCTTGCGAATTCCATTGAATGTTTAATTGAAATTCAAGATGGTGGATGCAAGATGGTGTATTGCAATTTCTAGAACGTTAAAAACTCACATCCAAATGAACTGTTACGTCCTCCGAGGGTAGTAATTACGAATTTAATGTTAGATCTTATATATTCAAAATGATGGATCCAAGATGGTGTTCATGACGAGTAATAGAACCAAATATTAAGACAATTAAATTCCCATTTGCTGCCGCAATAAAATATTAAATAGAACTGAGCTGCGAACTCAGCTACGAAATGCGGCCATTTTTGGAGCTCAGTTTGCACTCCGAGTGCAATAATTCCGGTTTTAATATTGGATCTTATATATTTAAATTGGTGAATCCAAGATGGTAGTCATAATAAGTACAAGGGCCAGAAATATGTTTCAAATAATGTGATTAGTATAGAAAAATAGATTTTCTGAATCATTATGCCTGTATTTACGCATATCACATTGTATCACGCATGAATTGTTACACAATCAAAATCTTTTACGAGTCTTCTGTCGAATTTCCAAAATTAAAAGAAATGCTCCTAGGTGGCGGTCCTAATTAACGGTAAGACAATTTCAGGAATAATTATAGTATCATGTGAACACGGAAAATAATATAAGATCTGTTAATTTAGTTCTTTGAACGTATCTTTTTAATGTATACTTATGAAAATATGGAATTTATTTACAGTCAGTAGTTTTATAGTTAATCAGTTTCAATTGTATTTGTTAATGGAACAATGCAAAGTCTATTTCCTGGATAGGGCAAAGTTGATTATTGTTGACATTTACTTTTGATTGCCGATACTCTTATAGCCTGTATAAGATCGGTTTCTCTAACCAGGAATGAAAACTGATTCATTGAAATACCTTCATTGGCTGCTATACATTCTTCAAGTACTGTGAATTTTGTTCCTAGTACAATATATTCTTCAGTGGTACCGGCCGTATTGGAAATAAGATTTTAATAAACATTATACCACCGTTCTGAGTCAAGACGGTTGAATTATTACGTTTCGTTAAACGCAAATAACTGCTTGTGTGATACAAGCAGTTCCTGTAAATGAAAGAGGTATATGAAGTAACAGATGCATATTATCCCCATCTATCGTCCGTACCTTTCCGAAGGCCGGCCTCACGGCCGACCAGGTGATGGGGCTAACGGGAGCGGTCTTTCTATGAACGGAAGGCAACTCTCTAACTAATGACGGACTAGCGTGTTTGTCGTGCGATGACGGACCTCGTAGGTGCCCAAGAGGAAGAAAGAAAGACGGCGACTGCGACCAGGACACAGAAGCGCCGAAGAAACTCAGACGAGAGCCCGGAGGGGCCAAGCAGGAATCAGGTGGCACCCAAAAGAAAAAAGGCCACCAACACCGAACGGATCCCTGTCGTTCAGGTGCAGGGAGATGGAAGGGGCGCAAACTCAAAGGGAAGCCGCGCCCCTGAAACCAAAACTGATCCTCAGCCTGGCACGAACCAGAGTCAACTGGTAGAAGGCTGGGAGACGGTCAGCAAGAAGAAACAAAAAACGAAAAAACTTAAGAAAAAGACAGAGGACCGACAGACGGGACGGACTGCTACACCAAATCGACCGATCCCCAGACGCCGAGGAGGCACGATATTAGTCGTGCCAAGAGAAGGCGAGACGTTCGCCGAAATGGTATGGACGCTACGGACAATCGTCGACCCCGACAACAAATTCGACGTTAGGGGAGTGACGAAAACAAAAGACGGGAACATGCTGATACGGACTAGGCGTGACAGACGAACACAAAAACTGAACGGGCGTCTACGGGATACCCTGGGGGAACAAGGAGTCATCAGGGACTTGACTCCGAAGGTCACCTGGGAGATCCTGGACCTCGACTACGTAACAGAGACAAAAGAAGTGGCAGACGCACTGACTACAGCACTGGGACCGAACGGAAGGTCTCGGTCCTTGGCCCAAACAACCGGGGACAGAGGCTGGCCATCTGCGAACTCGACGCACAAGACACGACGCGACTGCTCCACATGGGACACATACGCATAGGGTTTGTCAGCTGCCGCGTCAACACCCGTTTGACAGTACCGAGGTGCTATAAGTGCCTTGGCTACGGACACTACCGTGTTAACTGCAACGGACCGGACAGACGCGACCGATGCTGGAAGTTCGGCGATGACGGGCCCCGGGCCAGTGCCTGCGCTAGCGCTCCCGCCTGCTTCCTGTGCACAGCGCGGGGAGGCGATGGGGCGGTGTACGTTCCTGGAACCGCTGCCTGCGCTGCGTTCAAGGCGGCCTTGACGGAGGCAAAGAACAGACAACGAACGAGACACGTACAAAAATGACGACTGTACTTCAAGGCAATCTGAACGGCAGCAGTTTGGCTCACGCCCTGCTGCCCCAGCTAGCCGACGAGATGGACGCTGAGGTAATAATGATCAGCGAACCGTACAGAGACAGAGACACACCGACCTGGTTCGTTAATACATCCCGCTCCGCGGCGCTCTGGGAGCGGAGGGCTGCCGCGTCGCGGATTACGGGTCAAGGGAGTGGAGAAGATTTCGTTTGGGCGAGGGTGACCGACGTTACGTACGTCAGCGTTTACCTCTCCCCGAACTGCGGCGCTGCGGAGTTCGAAAGAAAGGTAGCGGCTCTCGAGGACACGATGAGGGACTTCACCGGCGATGTGATCCTCGCCGGGGACGTAAATGCAAGAGCCGTCGAATGGGGCATGACTACGACGAACAAACGCGGACGGCTACTGCTGGAGATGGCTGCGAGGCTAGATCTGACGCTGGCAAACGAGTGACGGGTGACGACGTACAGAAGACCAGGCTTCGGATCATCCATTCCCGACGTGACGTTCGCGACAGATGGATTTATATCGAGAGTCAGGAGATAGCGAGTGATCGAAGGTTATACAGCCAGTGACCACCAGTACATCACCTTTGACGTGACGGACATGACATGGACAAGAAAGAGGTCAACCCCGCCCCCAGTGGGGTGGAACCTCAACAAACTGAACATGCACAGACTGACGGCACAGCTCAACAGAGAACAGAAACAGGCGACGGTGATCCCTTCCGGCATCGTGGGCAGGGATAGGGTGGAGAAGTTGGCAGTAGAGACGGTAGGGCTCCTGGGACGGCTCTGTAACGTGTCCATGCCACGGAAACGAACTTGACGCGACAAAAACCGATATACTGGTGGACAGACGACATCGCGTGCCTGAGGCGCGAGTGCCTAAGGCTCCAACGGAAGACCTAACGGGCCCGCGATACAGCGACTGCGACGAGTCTTTCAGAGACATAACGAGTCGCGCGACGACAACTGAGATGTGAGATTAATGACAGTAACCGCAAAAGCTGGACAAAACTGATCGATGAGGTCGACTCGGACCCCTGGGGAACGGGTTACAAGATTGTAACTCGCCACCTGGGAAGGAACGGGCCACTCGCAATTAGAGACGAGACCACGATAGACAGAATAGTCGATGGACTCTTCCCGTCGCTCCCGGAACAGGAGTGGGCGGGAGATGAGGTCGACCACGACGGGGTGCCGCAGTTCACAGCGGGCGAGCTCAGCCTGGCTGTTGCTCAACTCGCTAGTGGGAAGGCGCCAGGTCCTGACGGCGGCCCAGCGCAGATCCTCGGGATAGTCGGGAAACGACGCCCGGAGACGCTCCTCAACCTGTACAACATGTGCCTGGTGGAGGGAGTCTTCAGCAAAGACTGGAAGACGACGCGACTGATCCTTGTTGAAAAAAAAGGGTGGGGATCCCAACTCGCCGTCATCCTATAGGCCGTTGAGCCTGCTCAATACAATGGGCACGCTCTTCGAAATGCTGCTTAGAGCCCGAATTCAGCAGGCTGTACAGAACGCTGGCGGCCTGAATGACAGACAGTATGGATTTAAGAGAGGATGGTCGACGATAGGAGCGGTCCGCGAGGTGATCGATTCCTTTGACAGAGCACGGACTAGACCCCACAAGGACAGGCCAATAGTGCTCATGGCAACACTCGACGTAAACGCCTTTAACTCGGCGAAGTAGGAGGACATCGTGCGGGCGTTTACCGACGCCTTCCCGCTGCCTCCCTATCTTCTCCGAGTTATGAAGGACTACCTACGGGAACGCTACATCACTTACGTAACGGGGACCGGGGTCAAGGACAGGAAAATCACAGCGGGGGTGGCGCAGGGCTCGATCATAGGCCCCGACATATGGAATGTGATATATGATGAAGTGCTGGACCTTCCGCTGCCTCCGGGGGTTTACCTAGTCGCATACGCGGACGATCTAGTCATCGTCATAACGACGAGAGACACACGCCTGGCTCAGTTGCGACTGAACTAAGCGATGAGACGAATACAGGAATGGATGGAAGCGCGGGGACTATAGCTAGCGACGCAAAAGACGGAACTGTTGTACTTGACGAGAAGACGGATAGACACGACGATACCCACGACAGCGGGGCAGTCTGTCGTGCGGCCCAGAGGTGAAGCCAAATATCTCGGGGTTACCTTGGATACGAGGATGACCTTCTGGCCGCAAACATCAACGGAGCCGTTGAGAGGGCAGCCTCAAAGACAGCTGCGCTCTCCCGCCTCATGGCATACGAGGACCGAAACCGAGCACACGTAGACTACTTATGACGGTGACCCACTCGGTGCTCCTTTATGGGGCTGAGATATGGGGTGGCGCGTTACGTGTGGAGAAGTATCGCAAGGCCATGGCCGCGGTACAGAGAAGGGGGGCGCTGCGCATCGCGTCCGCGTATCGCACCGTCTCCGAAGGGGCGGTGCTATTGATCGCCGGGGTTGTCCCCATAGACCTCCTAGCTCTCGAGCGACGGAGGGTCTATGATGCCAGCGCAGAAATGGGAAGAGCGGGAGCCGCCACAGATGTATGGACAGAGACACTGGCAGACTGGCAAACCCGCTGGACGAACAGTGACAAAGACAAGTGGACGAGACGCCTAATACAGGACGTACGACTCTGGACGGAGAGGGGAGCGGGAGAGGTGAATTTTTATTTAACCCAGCTCCTCTCAGGGCAGGGGTACTTCCGACAGTACCTGCATCGGATGTTTCTTTATTTTTTTTATCAAACCATTCACTAATAAAGAGTTTGACAACGCCTAGGAGACATGAATGCATATAGTCCGGTGGAAATCCATGCACAATGTCGAAATTGTTTAATTTCATTACAACTAATGGACCCTTGACCCCTTTCGTAATCCAATTTTGGTCGACAGCACAGATAGCATGTTCGAATTGCTTTTCGTGTGAACGGGCTTTTTTTTGCCTTGGTACAGTCGCGTATGACCTTTTCCTACAGGCAGTGTTTCCCCACTGTGATAACAATATAAGCAACCATATACAACATTGTATTGATGAATATTTTGTATTAGAGGTCTGGCAATCAAATCTACAGACGCGAAAACTGCATGCACTTTGATGTTCACCATTTCATTATGATCATAAGTGTAATTTTTGAAACCTGCTTCTGACAACCGAATTAATTCATCAATAAACGGGCTTAAAATTATATTCATCGGTGGTTTTCCGATACCGTAAAATATGCCACATAATAGGACATTATCTTTTCGTTCGCGATAAGGAAGCTCATTTATGGAAACCAGAGTTGGCCAAATCTCAGTATTAGCGGAATTGTAAAAAGATACGCCGTCTGTATTCCATTGAATCGTAATATCATTTTTATTAATAATACCTTTTTGAACAATATCTTTATAAACTGTCGCGTTGATAACATAATTTTCTTCACATTCCTTCCTGAACTTCAAGAAAAGGGGAGAATTAATCATTTCAACTAATTGTCCTTCTAAAGGTATGTAATAAAAATAGTGTCCATTACCTACCAACTTTTTCTTTTCATAGACTGTTTCACAAAGCTCGCATTCAGCTTTATGTAGACCGTGGAAAGATAAATTAGCAGGACAATTAGGACAAAAATAGCATTCGATAAATTCAGGTTGTTTGAATAGTTTTAAAAATCTGTATTTGGTCTTGTATATTGGGAACAGAAGATAAAAATCAATTACTTTAATAAAATTCTCCAGAGCTATATTTGTAAAATTGTGCCTTAAGGCCATAGCCATTATAAGTAATTGACTTTCGGCTTTAGACAGATCTGAATTTTCAGATAAACTTGAGCCCTAAAAACAGAATTAAAAGCTTTAGTTTTATAAATATGCGCGCGCGCGCGCGCGTGAGTGTGTGTGTGTGTGATGCACATGTATGTGCCCGGTTGAAAATGTCCATATGGAATCCATATGGATTTTCCTGGCGGTGTGGATCCTTGATGTCAGCTGGAGTCAACTGCACTTCCATGAAAAAATTCATGGTCTAGAATCCAACTGAGGTTACACCTGTCTTGACATAGAAATTCTACCTGGATTTTCAACTAATCTGCCTGAAATATAACCCGGATGTGCCAGCCTATAATTAAACTGAAATGCCATCTGGATTAGCCTCGAGTTATGTGCAATTCCACCTGGGTTGCCCTAGAATTCACCTGGAATTTCACCTGTATTGGCCTGGAACCCCCCTAGATGACTCGAGGCTATAATCCATTTGGAAGGTCCACGAATCCACCTAGAATACCACCAGGATTGACTAAGAATCCTTTTATAGTTCAACCTAGATTGATAATAAAACCGTCTGTGATTTTCCGCGATTGGTCTAGAATCTACCTAGAATTTCACCAGTACTAACCTAGAATCCATATGGATTCAATATGGACATTTTCAACAGGGTATAGTTTTGTATGTATGTGATTCTGATTTTGTGCTCTGTTGAAAAAAATCAGCTTGATTTTCGTGGCGACGGGGATCCTTGCTTTCAGCTAGAATCGACTGCAATTCCATGAAAAAACTCCTGGTGGATTGTAGGTCAAAGCATGTGAAATTTTAGGTGAATTATAGTTTAATCTAAGTGGAATTACAGATGCATTCTTGATCAATACTGGTGAAATTACAGGTAGAATTTAGAACGATCTGGGTGAAATCCGAGTTACGTCCTATACAATCCCGGTGGAATTCGAGGTAGATTCTAGACCAATCCAGGTAGAATTCCAGGCGGATTAGTTAACTAGGCGGAATTCTAGGTTTATTCCAGACTAATCCATATAACATTTCAGATGGATTCTAGGCCAATCCGGGTGGAGTTATAAGTTTTTTCTAGGGTAATCCAGGTAGAATTGCAGATGACTCGAGGCTAATCCAGGGAATTCTAGGGAATTCTGGTTAATTCTGGAATTCCAGGCGAATTCTAGGACAATCGAGGTGGAATTACTGTTAAATACTTGTCCGATTGGTAGAATTCCAGGTGGATTTAGGGATAATATAGGTGGAAGTTGAGGAATGTTATTGGACGTGGAATTGTCTAGAATTCACCTGAAATTTCTCCTCGATTGGCCTAAAATCCACCTAAAATTCTACCTGGATTGTTTACGATTCTTCCTGGAATTCCACCGGAACTGCATACGAATACAACTGGAATTTCATCTGAGTTGGAATCCAGGTGGGGCATGAAAAATACAGATAGATTTTTTGAATAGGGTGTATGTGCAAGTATGTGTGTGTGCGTATGCGTGGGTGTGTGCGTGGGAGTTTACTATGTCCGAATCAATGAATCTCACTTGCTATTCAGTGATTACTCACTATTTTGGATTTATAAAAATAGTGGATAGCCATTAATTTGCAGTGAGTTTCAGAATTGAAATTTTAAAAGTTTTAATACCTCATTATTATCATTATTGCCGCCATCATCCATACAAATAATTTGCTCATCATTCAAATTGTAAAGTGTTTCATCCTCTATATCATTGTCGATTTCTACTAAGGATGAACTTTCTCATTCAAAGCCATAAGAGCTATCGCTATCTGTATCATGATCGCTTGATATTATTGTGTCATTGTCTGTGGAGCTTCCAGAGGCTACATCTTGTAAAGCATCGCTGTCATTTTTAGAGATAGATGCAATCTCAGCATCATGTAGCAGTTGAGGTGGAACGTTATCAGTATCTACTTCTATAATTGCTGACTCATTATTTAATTCTATACTTGTTGACTAATCTGAACAAGAGAGATCAGGCTGCAAGAATTATTATTTATTTTATCAATAGTATATCTCATCTGACAATAAATGCTTATAATTATATATTTTGTTGAAAAGATCTACCTGAAAAATATATCTACCACTTAAATCATCCCATATTAACTTGAACCAAACTGAAAATGTGCGGTATATTCCAAATGGATTTTAATAATATACAATTTACCTTTATTTCCCTTCTCACGAAAAATTATTTTAATATGCCTATTTTTTATGGTACATCTAAATCTCTGGATCACAGATTTAACTAAAACTCTTTCATATATTTTAAGCTCAATTATACAAAAGCCATAACAGTTTACTATAGTGTTATTTTGAAAAAATTGCATAAAAATCAATCTATGTAACATTAGCGACCTCCCTCCTCGGAATGTTTGATCTATTTATCTGTTCTAATTAATTAAAAAAACAATCATATATATAAATCTTATTTACCACAGAATGCTTAATATCATCAAGTACTACGTCGGCCATGTCCTAATATTACTCAAAATTATAAAGATTAAATGTTAATAAGAAAAGTAGATATGATCATAATTTTGCAGTTAACTTTCAATCCTTGTTAAAAAATTCCAGCTGAGTATCCACCTGAATCCAGTTGGATTATCCTGAATTTTCCTTGATTTTAAGACTGAATATCCAGTGCGGATCCAGGTGGATTTTGGACTGAATTTCCAGCTGGATTAGACTTGATTTTCGCCTGGATTGCTTACTCGATATTCAGGTGGATTTGACTGGATTCCTCCCTGGATCAGACTCGATTTTCATTATAATTTGAGTGCATATGCAGGTCGATATTAAGATGGATTATTCTGGATTATCAACTGGATTTTGGGCTTAATAGGCACTGGATTTTCGTCTGCATTTTAGAATTAATTGGATTGGATATTTAACTGGGTTTGGGTGGATACGGAGCAAAATTTTTAAGTGGATTATGCTGGATTTCTTACTAGCGAAAATTCAGTATAATCCAGATGAAAATCCAGTCAAAAATCTACCTGGATCGGCACTGTAGAGAGGGGAGAGGGAAAAAGTAGAGAGAGTGAGAAGAAAAAATGTATACATAGGTATAGAGATTTATATATGTGTAAGAAAAAGAAACAAATATAATTACCAAAACTTTCATTCTCATATATATATATAGGTATAGTAACAAGGGAATTTTTCTTGTGTTTTGTACTTCTTGCTTATATTTTTTCCTGTTCGTTTTTAACTGTCCAGGTTCGTAGGGTTCTTACATGAATGAAGTAACATCAAGAAATAACGTCTGACAGCCAATCGCAAGTGACTTTTAAAAAGATGTGTTCCTTTCTGAAAAGGTTCCCCGCTTGTGATTGACCGTTAGACCCTACGCACGAAAAAAGAAACAAATATAATACACAAGATTAGCATTGGTTAGTATATATATAGATATGAAGAACAAGATCTTGTGTGTTGTGTTTAGAGCTATATAGATATACTAATCTAGATATATACTACTATACTAGATATATAAATGCTAATCTTGTGTTATATTTGTTCCTTTTTTCATGCGAAGGCCCTAAACCCCCGACACTAATGTTGTTCATCTGCAGCGCTTCCTTTTTTATGCATTTAGATAATATTTGATATAAAACATCACAGTTCATGAGTATTCTTTTAATTAATTGGTGTACCTAAAACAGAACAAATTTTAATGTACGTATTTGGATAATATTTGATATAACATAATTTTATGAGTTCTTTTAATTCAGTGGTGCAGTTAAAAGTCATTATATAAAATATTAAAAATGAAAGTAGGTAAAACTTATAATTTTGAAGCTAATTTTTTAATGCTTAAAAAATGAGATTAATCCACTTAATCATATCATTATAGATTATGATCTCAATTGAGTACCTAATATTTTTGTAGTTTTGCTTTTCGATATCGTAAAGTCTATTCGGGGATTTCACCATCATTGAATAAGTAGCATTTGTAACGCCCCCTTTTTGATTTTGGCATAATAATTCACACGCTTTAAAAGTTTATGATATTTGACTTTCTTCGTAATTATCTGTAAATGAACATTAAAAAAGCGCGTTTGACGCTACTGCATCCTAATAATAAATTTATGTATAACTTAAAAACAACGTTGAAATATTTTGCAAGAATTTAGAAATATTATGTTATCTGCTTATTCACTGAAATTGACTGGCCATTAATTGGAACCCTAGATTTATACATCGACACGTCTTACGAAGACTAGCATGTTTCATTATGTCATCGCGGAAACAAACACGCTGAAGATATTAAAAAACTTATTATTACTTTACAAACTAACATGAAACATGCTAATCTTCGCGGGCAAAACTTAAACGTGCTAGTCTTAGCAGCCAATCGTCGAAATGTGCTACTATTCCTGGCCATTTAAAATGTGCTAGTCTTCGTAAAAAGCGCCGACATGATGTTAATACAAATTTTGTAACAAAATATACTGTACCCATTGCAAAAAAAGAAAGAAGTAGAATTAGGCGACTCTGGGATATATGTCTCAAAAGTTGGGTTGAGAAATTGCTCACGACAAGATATATCGATTTTTACATCCGATTTGCTAAGCTTGGTATTCACCGTAGAAGTTCTGGGCACTAGTTAGAAAACAGGCAAAGCCTGTAACTTCAACAGAAATTCTATCCCTAAACCTGCTCTAAACCCAGAAAAATCACAAGCAGTCAAAGGTAAATATCAAAATACATACTTTAACCCTCCTTTGCATAAAGACTAATTAACGCGTACGAAATACACGGATTTTTTTATCTAATTCATGCGCAGGAGGGTTAAGAGGAAGTTGAAGCCAACAAAAACTATCACCTAACCTCGCGCCATTTTTCCAAAAATTTGATTAGATTTTACAAAATAACTTAAATCTGAAGTAACATAAATATTCTTTATTGAAATTTGATGGGTGATCTTCTACCTGAATGCAGAATCCTCTCGTAAAATAATGATGGGCCTGTGAGTGTCATCGGTTTAAAATGATTTTTATTGGTCGGGATAGATATCGTCTTCAAATAGCGCCAATGTTTAAAACATTGTTACGTAAATTAGCATTTTAATTGAAATTATGAAAGAATTATGTATATTAGTTGAAACTAATCATTTAGTGTTCTCAAATATATCAAAGTTTATATATTAAAAGATTTTATTATAAAGTAAATATTATTCTAAGATTTTCTATCCTAAAAAACTAGAACCTGTCGTAATCTGTAGTTTTGTGTAACACTAATATTTTATGGGAAACATTTAATAATTAATCTATTTAACAATATCTTTGATTATCATCAAAGAAAAATAGGCACATGAAGTGACAAGTATTTGTTAGAGTTTAATCACTGATGCGTAGAGTTACAATTGAGCGCGCGACGTGCGCATGAATTTGCCTAGTAAACTCTAATAATTTTGATAATCTTTAACAATATATACATGAGACTAGACATAAAAACGCGGAGCGCGAAATAGCAGTACAATATATTTTTACAAAAATTCAGCCACTTTTTACAAAATCGTACAATAATCAAGTATGATATGCATTCTTTATTAAAATGTCGAGGGTGCTCTTCTCCTCTTTTTGTAAGATATACATATAAATTATCTTCCAGTTAATAAAAAATGTGTGGTTACATGACAGTTATTATAGCTCCGACATCCCATATAAGGAGACCGGAAAGAATAAATCAATATTTAATAAGCTTTTTTTCAGACATCGTAATGGAAATTTTCGGCAACTACAAAATAAATTTGATGCTTTTCAACAATGCCGTCAGGAATCAGTGTATAAACTGCGCAAAGACACTTAAAAGAAATTTACAAAAAAAGAAATAAATAGTTAAATATTTATATTATAATCGATAATAATCGATGAATGTTAATGTATGGTAAATAATCTATGCTAAATATTAAATATAAGAGTAATCTTATATTCACGCTAATTTATTTTTAGTCCTAGTACTCTATATAACCTCGATCTTGGATCCATCATTTTGAATCTAAGATGTAACATCAAATTCCTAATTACTGCCCTTGGAGTACGTAAAATTTCATCAGTATGTTAGTTTTTAAGTTCCTAGAAATTGAAATACGCCATCTTGCATCCACCATCTTGAATTTCAAACATTCAATGGAATTCGCAAGGGCACTTTTGAAAATAGTACAGTGAGAAAGTGCTACACTCCTTTTTTCCACGATTATCGATACATTTAATGCTAATTGTGGGCGGGAGCTTTAATTAAGGACCGCCATATTGGATCCACCAGTCAAAATTTTAAATTACTATTATTTACTATCAATTATCGGAGTCAAAGTACTGTAAGAATACATGTTTTAATGAGTTTGTAACGTTTTAGTAGATACGATCGGCCATCTTGAATCCTCTTATTGTAAATTTGATTTAGTCAGTGAAGTGCAAGACGATATGTTGTATCAGAGTCCTGTAACGTTATTTCTATGCTAATCGCATTAATTGCCTTCATATTTAGTTCTAGTACTCGTCATGACCACCATCTTGGATCCATAATTTTGAATATATAAGATCTAACGTTAAATTTGTAATTACTACCCTCGGAAGATGTAACAGTTCATTTGGATGCGAGTTTTTAACGTTCTAGAAATTGCAATATGCCATATTGCATCCACCATCTTGAATTTCAAACATTCAATGGAATTCGCAAGGACACTTTTGAAAATAGTACAGTGACAAATTGCTACACTCCTTTTTTCTGTGTTTATCGATATATTTAATGCTAATTGTGGGCGGGAGCTTTAATTAAGGACCGCCATATTGGATCCACCAGTCAAGACTTTTAAATTACTATCGTACACAATCAAATATTGGAGTAAAGTATTATAAGAATACATTTTTTCATGAGTTTTTAACGTTTTAGTAGATGCAATGTGCCAACTTGAAGCTACCATTTTGAATTTTATATAGTCAGTGTAATGCTAGGCAGTATATTGTATAATATGAAAATTGTAATGAAATATGATCATCTGGATCTTTTTTTAATGAAGATTGTGAATGCACAGTGTTTACAAATGATTTCCGATTATTTTCAGTAGTTTGGCAGTAGTTTATCAGTAGTCGTAAAAAAACTGTTCCCCCGGCAGTTGTTCGAATACAGTTCTGGCAGTTGTTCCGGCAGTAGTTCTGGCAGTTGTTGTGCCAGTAATTCCGGCAGTAGATTACTTCCGTAAGGGAATATAGAACAGAAAATATTTGATATCATAATGTTAGAAATAAGCGGATATTTCTTGTCGCGTGTATATCGCACTATGGAGACTAACTATTATATGCAACAAAATAATACTGTAGTTAAAATGGTAAATCAATAAAATATAATCATTATAATTAAATATATATTCATTTATTTCAATAACCGTACTTACCAATCCTACCAAATAATCCTTCACACAAGCGTTTTCTTATATATATGAGGAAAACATTAGCCTAGTAAACGTCTGTTATGGATTAGTAGAAAAAAGGTCGCAAAAAAGTAGTAAAAAATATAGGTCACTGACCTCTCTCACAACAGGCCCGCCCATTGGGGGCACATTTGTGGGTACCCACATTTGTTATGCTGAAAAAAAATGTCGTACATCTTTGACGGTCTATGGCTTCTTTGTATACAGTATTCCTACAGCTACTGTTTATGTAAATAAGAAACTAATTAGTTTTATCTTAAGTACTTGTTTATATAAACACCTCATTAAGCTACTGTATCTTTATATAAACAAACCCTTAAGAATAGGGTAGACTGAGCTACTAACTCTTTTTGAAAAAAAGCTCATACATGAATTTTATGGCCGCCATTGACCTAATGTCTCGCACCATACTAAAAGTCTGTTCTGGTGTAGATGGTCACATCTGTTACGTAAAAAAAAAGGTCGGCCAAGTATAGGTCATTGATCTCTCTCACAATAGGCCTGCCCATTGAGATATACCGGCTAGGTTATAAACACATACTTACATTGAAAAAAACATCGGGTCTATGAGCTCTTTGTATACAGAATCCATGCAGCTACTGTTTATGTAAATAAAAAACTAATTATTTTTATCTTAAGTACTTGCTGATATAAACACTCCATTAAGCTACTGTATATTTATATAAACAAAAACTTAAGATTAGGGTAATGAACTACTGACCTATTAACCCTTTTTCAAAATGGCCGCCATTGACCTAGTTCAAGATCACTTACTACTAACACAGACTTCATACCAATGGCTACAATAGATGTTTTTTGTAAAAAATAATTATTAATAAGAATGGATCTTCAGGATCGATCATTATCTATCGGTACCTCTAAAATTCACGTATGAGCTTTTTTGACAAATAACTGAATAAATCTGTGTCCAGAAGGTTTTTATCTCAATTTTAAGAAAGTAAAGTACTGACTTTATTTATTTATTTATTTATTTAGTTAAACCAGAGTAAACTACATTACATTACGTACATGGTAACCCTGCAGAGGAAAATAGTATTTCCTGTATGCAGGTCTGGTACATGCAAATTTATATGAATACCTTACAAAACTAAAATTAGCAGATCTTTATTGATCTACTAATATTTAAAAACTAACAGCTTTGGTTACCTTTGGCAAAATAATAAGTTTATGCCTTGTTTTGCTAGTTGAGTTAACGTATTTCTCTTTAAGAACATTATAATTGTAAGTTAAGCTTTCAAATTCAAATAATTTTTGCAAGTTCATTGGATTATCTTGCACAAAAGTGGTTTTATTTATTATTTTTAGTAATCCGTTCTGAATTTTCTGTAATAATTGCAGGGTTTTTTTTTTATAAGCTCCACCCCATGCAATGATGCCATAAGTAATTATGCTGTGAAATAATGCATAGTATATAGTTCTTAATGTTTTGCTTTGCATAAATTTCGATATTTTATAGAAAACAAAAATTAAATATCTTGTTTTTTTAATAATGTGTTCAATGTGTTTATTCCATTTTAAATTATAATCAAAAATCAGCCCTAATCAATTTTATTAGGAACACTCTCACAGTAGTTTCCGAATGTGATATATACAGTTTTCTGTATATTCAGAGATAGTCTTTATTATTGCTAACCAATCTGATATGTCTTTCAAGTATTTGTTCATTTTTATTTCTACATCTGACCAAGTTTTACTTGTAGATATTATCGCAGTATTGTCAGCGTATGACAAAATAGAATTTTCTGGCATATTAGTTAATAAATCATTCACGTATAATATGAAAAGTAGTGGGCCTAAGATTGTTCTTTGTGGGACTACAGTGTTTAGTTTTATCCAATTGCTTTCCACTTGGCTTATCCTAACCTTTTGCATTCTATTGTTGAGGTAGCTTTCTAATAATTTGTGTGATTTTCCTCTAATTCCGTATGCGTACATTTTGTCTAGTAAAATCTTATGGTTTACAGTCAATGGTTCAGTCAATCTTATGGTTTCAAAGGCTTTTGCCAGATCTAAGAAGGTTATAGCAATGGGTGTACTCTTGTCCAAATTGTCATATATTTTATTTACAATAAAACTTAATGCATCTTTTGTTCCTTTGTGTTTAATGAAACCAAATTGTTTTGTATGTAGAATATTGTACTTAGAGACAAAATCAAAAAGTTTGTTGTAAATTATTTTCTCAAAAATTTTTGCCAGATTAGATATCAACGATATTGGTCTATAATTACAAATTTTATGTTTAGAGCCAGATTTATGTATTGGTACTACTTCAGCCACTTTTAGAGCATCAGGCCACGTAGCTTGCTCTATGCATCTATTAAAAATATGACGTAATGTATCAGTAATAAAAATTGATATAATTTTCAGTATTTTTGAATTAATTTTATCAACTCCACCATTTTTTAATTTCAAATTATGAATAATTTTTTGTACTTCAAACTGATTTGTAGGTTTTATAAATATGGAATTTGTATTTATTCTTGGTGAGTTAAATGTATAGTAGGTATTTATAGGTGTTTTTATGTTATTACTCAAGCTCTCACCTATTTTACAGTAATACTCATTCATAGTATTAGCTATCTCAACTGGATCTTTTATCGTTTCTTTATTTTCATTACGTATAATATCAATATTGTTATCTTTATTGCCTTTTCTGCCAAGTTTCGAATTAATAATTGACCATAATTGTCTAGGATTACTACAATTCTTATCTATTAGGTTTTTCTCATATTTCATTTTAGCATCTAATATAACTTTATCTAATAT
>UELU01004427.1:976-23156 GCA_900490025.1 Megastigmus dorsalis
GGGGGGGGGGAGAATGGCTCGCATCCAAAGGTCTGGAAAAACGGCTTCTCTCAGCGACAAATTAAAGAGATAGATGAGCGAAGCGGCTAAAGTCGGGGCATCTAACTTAAGCATTTCCGCTGAGATGCCATCTGGTCCGGAGGCCTTGGAGGTTAATCTACGGACGGCCAGCAAGACTTCTCGCTGTGAGACTGACGAGAAGCTGAATAGCTAATGAGAATGGACTTTTCTATTTTTGGTGGGGAAGAGAATTTAATAGGTAATTTAAAGAGGTCGTGGCCGGCGATGAAGGGGGAATGCGATTTCGAATAACGAGTGTGAAAAGATGCGTTATGCGTAATGAAAAGATCGAGCCAGGTGTGTGCTTAGCGTTCTAGTTGAGTGGAGTTGTGTGGTAGGTCTGAGGGTATGAGAAAGAGAGAAAGAGAATTTGAAAGTGTCTGAAAATGCGTAGAATGAGGTGTGAGCACTGCCATGTTGATGTTAAAGTCACCCGTAAGCCAGCGTGTCAAAAAACAAGTCGGTGTAAGCGGGACCCGGTCGTCTGTAGAACACAGAAAAAAGGAGACGTGTTTTCGTATGAGAGCCCCATTATGAGAAATTTATGGGTGTTATCATACGTAGGATCAGACTGACCGAGAATCTTGATTTTAACTTTGCACGCGGGCGCAACCAGCCCATACAATCCCATTTGATCCAAAAGTATATATACCCGAGTTTTAGTATATGTAAAAAAAATTATTGTAAAAATATGTATAAACAGAAACAAAAAAATAAAAACATAACAAAAATTGTAAAAATTCAGAACATAAAAAATACTGTCTAATAGTCTATAGAAAGATCTGAGTTTTGCTCTCTGGAGTTTAATAAAAGATTACAGGATAAATAAATGAATAAATAAATGTGCGCATCTTTGCGCCTCTTGAAGAATAAGCTAACTCCTTTTGCGTTGCATCAGCTCATCTCTCTGTGCAGTGTGTGAAATGATGGCAGAGGCGCCCAGTGGAGACCCTTATTTAAGACACTCTGCCCCCAATCGCCGTGGTCACTTTACAGCAGCTCATCGCGTAAGTCGGCCTTGTAACTCGTGACGTTGATGGTATTAAAGGGTGATAGCGTGCAGGCATTCAGGATGTTGGCGGCCGTGACGGTGGACGATTTTTGCCAGGCTGGGTTGCGATATGCCAAGACATTGAACGACAATGAGCCTATGAAGAGCTCACGGCAGTTGGCAGCAGAGAGCCAGCGCAGGCATTAAGAGCTAGCTCAATCTTGTTGGTGCGAGTTTTTTCTACATCATTGTGTAACGGTACGCCAGTGTTCACACGCGAACACACACACGAGCGCACCATTACTGTAGTTCGAATACACCACATGTAAATTAGATGCACACTATAGCCCCTTCCTGCGATGCTTGTGACGTCCGGCCCCCACTTTTCCACCGCCTGAACTCAATCAATCAGCCTTTAAATCGGCGTGCGATTGTCAATTTCAGACAGTATCGTCCGGAGCTCCGGGCACGCAAGGAGCACCTTCGCGCCCGAAGCTACGACATCTCCGCTCTCTCTTGTCTGGCGCTCCAGCAGAAGAGTCCGGATATCGACGGCGAGTCCTTGTCCTGGATACTCGCGGCGCTCCGTGGTATTTCCCCTCGACCGCATCGCACTAATGGCGCTTTTAAAATTAACGAATAAAATAAGGGACATGACGCTGCCTCTTAGTTGTTCCCGCGATACGGTCTGAAAAACATCGTTTAAACAGCGAAAATGCCCTGCACTACCACAGCCGAGTGAATCACGCAAAACTATAGCACACAGCGCTGTATACAGGAACAAACGCACGCGATTACATCATTGATAAAACTAAACGAAAATTTAGTTACTCATAGTTTAGAACTCGCGAAAAGAGTCAGGGATTTGGAACTTCAGCTCACAAAAGTTGAGAACGCAAGTAATAACTGCTACGGAAAAGTACACACAGTTGAAAGTAAAGTATTTAAAACGTTTGGCTGATACAAGGAGGCTTTAGAATACCTTGCTTTTCACGTTGATGAATTAGGTAAGAAGTTTATAAACGCACTCTTGTCACGCTTTCGGGGGCACACTTTATCTGCGATAGCATAACAAAATTTTTTCCCCCTCGTCTTAAATTTTTTTTATCCGGCCTGATGAAGGTTTCATGGATCTGCAAACTTAAAAAGACACAGATCGTGTTAGAATTACACGCGCTCAGAATCGACACAGACGGAAACCTTGATACATTTAGACAGAGACTAGTGACTTACGCCCGAGAAAACCCACACGATTTCCTGGAGAAATCACCCGACTCACCAGACAATGACGAAGAGTTAGATCGAACTCGCGACAAGGAAGAACTCGCGAGAGAAATAGCCGCTCTCTCCTCAAACACAAATCACCCTCGACCCATTAACGGGGAATAACTCTCATTAAACAATGATATCCCCCTGCAATCCAGCTATGCAACAAATAATGAATGAAGAAGCTTCTAAAATGCTTGAAGAAGGGCAAGGTACCGCTAACTAAAGACAGCTGCGCGATAACAGCGTTTACGTTACCGGGCCGCGGACTGTTCGAGTTCACAGTTTTATCCTTCGGTTTACACGCGGCTACTTCAACTTTGCAACGTTTGCTAGACGACGTGATCCCGCCATAATAAGCCCCGACGCTTTCGCATACCTTGATGATACACTAATCGATACTTCTACCCTCGAGAAGCATCTTGTAGTACTACACGACGTGTTTCAGAGATTACGAGCAGCAAAGCTTAAACCAAACCCTGAAAAATGCCATTTCGTACGCCGCCGTTTAAAATATCTCGGACATATAGTCGACCAAAACGGTCTGCGAAACGACAGTGAGAAAATAGCCGCGATTACGAGATTCGAACCACCAAGAAACATAAAAGAAGTTCGTCGTTTTCTTGGCCTACTATCGTGGTACCGCCGATTTCTTAAAGATACTTCACGCATAGCCGCACCCTTAACTATACTGTTCAAAAAGAAGCAAAAATGGCTATGGGGCCCCGAACAACAAAACACGTTCGAAATTTTGCGCACGAATCTCACAGAAGCCCTAATACTAGCTTGTCCAGATTGGACCAAAAATTTCATGCTTCAAACCGACGCGAGTAAAGAAGGTTTAGGAGCAGTTCTGACCCAAGGAGAGAGCGAAGACGAAAGAGTCATCGCATACGCTAGCCGCACACTAAACAAAGTGGAAAAAAACTACTCGGTTACGGAGCTCGAATTCCTCGCAGTTAGATGGGGTATATGGAAAATGAGGGTTTATCTAGATGGATACCGTTTTACAGTCATAACGGACCACCAATACCTCAAATGACTCCATAAAATAGACATTCCCTCCGGTAGATTAGCTCGTTGGGCCCTAGAACTTGGGCAATGGGACTTTGACATTAAATATAGGAAAGGTTCCGAGAATACGGACACAGTCGCGCATTCGCGACAACCACGGAGTGGCCAAAACATCTAAAAATATCGAATGTCGATGGTATACACGAATGCATAAAAACGTAACCGATACGCTAGAAATTTTTTCCGAATTCTGTATAAAAAATAACCGTTTATATCGCCGTGTAGTGCACTCTCTTGATTCAAAAACAACGATCCTAGCGACGAGTGGAAAATATGCGTTCCTAAGGATGAAAGGCCGCGTGTTTTAAAAGAGACGCACGACAACGCCCATGCAGGTCACTTAGGTGCTACAAAAACAATAGCGCGTTTAGCATATTTTTATTACTGGCCGCGAATTTTCCGAGAAGGCGCAGTTGGATTTATCCACACGTCCATGTTCCCGATATCAAACCGTACGAAACGCGTTTAGATTAAGGTGGATCAAAAGTTAAATACGTATAAATCTAGTGTACAAAAAAAAAATATTTTTTTTTCGCATAAGTTTTGATTATATTTCTGCTTTTCTAAATTTAGTCACGTAATTCCATTTAACAATTGTAATTTAGATATAAGATAGATGTACAGACGTTATCCATACTGTAAACACATCGAACAGTTAAGTTTTGGCTACAATAATTAAGTCTAGCCTGTAAGTGCATAGGTACCTATTTTAGCGTAGGGGCACCTCCCTTATTCAATCATGTAAATAGCCGATAGTTCGCACAAATCACCCAGTCTATCGCCAATCGCGAAATGGAGCAGTTCGGTGAAGAATTCGATAGTGAGACCGAGAAAGCGCCAGAAGTCCCCGCGACAATGAAACCCGCGCCAAAAGCAAAGCCGTGCGCAATGGACGGAAAACCAGTGGCCACTGGCCCAAAAGGAAAGTCAACGCAAGGACAACCGCGGATAATTTCAATCGAAAAGCTCGACGCCTGCATTCGGGCACCTACGATACCGACAAAACCGGAGAAACAAATAGGCGTACGGAAAATGCCTCGAAAAATTACAAGGGCCCCTCATAAAACGCTATTGATCCCCGCACAGCCTCTCAACAGCGACAGGGAAAATACCAGCAGCGCGAACTGCCAAAACACCGGCAACAGCAACACCACCAGCCGCAACTCCAGCCTCATTTACACACGTCAGAGGACAGCTTCTGAATACCAAAGCAACAGGGAAAACACCAGCACCGCGAGTCACCAGTACCCCGGCAACAACAACACCACCAGTAGCAGCTCCAGCCTCGACAGCACACATCAACCCGCAGCCAACGACCAAGTCATCGACGCGCTCCATCGAGCTCCCAAACGAATCAGTGGTAACGGTCCCGATCGGGCAAGCCCGGCATCGGATATGGGTGGGCTGTAATAAATGGTCGCTACTACTGAACCCACAAGACGGCTTACTTCGAAACTCACACGTAGTGCAATCAGATGGTTTACGGACACTTGATCGAAAGACTTTTGATCGAAAGACATTTGATCGAAACCATTTGTCCGAAGAGACACTTGATCGAGTGTCTTTCGATCAAATGGTTTCGATCAAAAGTCCGGATACGCAATCAGATGTCTTTCTTTTATTATTACGTTATTATTTCTTTTTCTTTATTTACGTTTGTATTGAAGGATATATTTATCCACATTTGGTGTAGTTGTATATTATTGTATTTCATGTCGAATCTACGCGGGGCTCCGCTTCCCAAAGAAGGAAGGAATGTAACGGCACGCCCGTGTTCACGCGCGAATACACACGCGAGCGTTACTGTAGTGCGAATACACCACATGTAAATTAGATGCGCACTATAGCCCCTTCCTGCGACGCTTGTGACGTCACGCTCCCACTTTTCCACCGCCTTAACTCAATCAAGCAGCATTTAAATCGGCGTGCGATTGCCAATTTCAGACAGTATCGTCCGGAGCTCCGAGCACGCAAGGAGCACCTTCGCGCCCGAAGCTACGACATCTCCGCTCTCTCTTGTCTGGCGCTCCAGCAGAAGAGTCCGGTTCTTGACGGCGAGCCGTTGTCCTGGATACTCACGGCGCTCAGTGGTATTTTTCCCCGACCTAATCGCACTAACGGCGCTCCGTAGTGCGAGCTCCCATCCTGAAACATTCACGGCGCTTCATAGTATCTCCCCTTTATCCACCACTGGCGCTCCAGAGTGAAGCCCCCAGAAGTCGAGGGGCGCTCCTCCGACATCCTTGCGGTAAAAATACCAATACACTTAGGGAATATGCGCGCGCAACCGCGATCACGAAAATCGCGTATTTGTAATGAGTGACATGTCGCGAGTGTGGTTTATTTTTTTCGAGGTTCGTGTGCTTACGCTCTTGACCGCTACTCACGAGATACTGCCTAAAAGGCAACAACGCGGCAAGAGCGAAGCTTACATTCAAAGCCTAATGGTGCGACAGATATTTTCGTGTGTTTGAGTATGTGTATGATGTAAAGTTTGCATGTAGTTGTATGAATTTAAAGTATAGATCTTGAACAATCCCCCTTCTCAAGAATCCTGGTAGACTTAAAGCATCCGGGGGAAGAGTTAAACGTTACAATTGTAAACAGCACAGGCGAAATCGAAGTGAGGGAAAATCAAGATCTCAACTAGGCTCTTTTTAAATGAAAAAGAGTGCTCTTTTTAAATGAAAAAGAGTGCTCTTTTTAAGTGGCGGTAATGCCGTAGGGCGCGCAGGGTGCCAAAGACACAGCCTACGATTTGAATAACATGGGGTGCCCAGTTGAGACTGGGGGTAATAAGAACACCAAGATTTTTGATTTCGGAAGCGAATCGGTTTTGAACCCCGAGAATATGAACTTTGGGAATGCTTTCGAGGTCTATGCGAGAGATGAAGGCTTCGCTTCCCAATACCTTGGTTTTCCACAGGTTCAGAGGAATGCCATTTTCGGCAGATCAAGTAGCCACAGCATTCGCATCACGAGTGATCTTCCCGATGCCCTCTCGCAGTTCGACTGATGGAAAAGAGTAGTATAACTGGGTGTCGTCAGCGAAAATTGTGTGCTCTGACATGCTCAACACCGAGGGAAGGTCGTTTATAAATACTATAAAGAGCAGAGGGCCGAGATCGCTGCCCTGCGGAACGCCCACTATGACCTTTATCCTCTCAGATGTTGAGCCACCTCAATCTATTACCGTCTGGAGCCTGTCATGCAAATATACATAAAACTGCACGAGGGTCGCGTCCGATCACACCATGCGTCTCAGCTTATGAAGGAGGAGATCGTGTAGGACCATGTCGAACGTCTTGGAAAAGTCAAACAGAATAAGCGCAGTTATCATGCGCTTGTCTATTACTCTCCTAATATCATCGAGGACCCCCAGAAGCGCTGTTTGGATGCTATAACCTCGACCAAACCCGGACTGCCATGGGTCAAGGAGACTAAAGGATTCAAGAGTTGTGAGTGGGCCACACGCTCGAGAGCTTTAAAATTCTCACATAGAATTACTATGGGGCGTGTGTCCGACATCGAGGACATTGCGGCTTTCTTCACGAGAGGTGAGAGAAATGCTCTCCTCCATTGTGCAGGAAAAGAAGAAGAGAAGAGTGAAAAATATACGTGATGGATGCAGCGTGAGAGGGAGCCACGAGCTTTAGCATCTTGGCGGAGATGCCATCAGGTTCGGTTGCGCATGAAGATGAGCTTTTAATAACTCGCAAGAAATCCTGCTGAGAAACTGCGAAAAATGAGAAGCGAGGGCCGTTTCCCACCTGGGAATCTACCTGCCTAAGTTTCAAGGTGCCTTTGAAACAGCTCAGGCGTGAGTGGGGCTTAATGGGCGGTTACATTCGCGTAGTGCCTGTTCAGATCTGCGCCCGTGAAATGGTTAAACGGTGACGCTTGAAAACTGCTGGTGATGCCCATGCGCCTCAGCTCCCGCCACTTTGCTGAAACGTCTGGAGGGCTCTGCATTTTGTTAGCAAAAAGGCGATTTTTCTCCGTCGCGAGCTAGTTTGAAACAGCGCTACGAAGCCTCTTAAACCGTATGAAATCCGCAGCGCTGACAGAGCGCTTAGAAGCACGATACGCCTTATCACGATCCTTCATGAGGTCACGAATATCGCTTCATACTTATGGTTTTCGCGAGGATGATATTGAAATTTTACGTGTGGGGGCAACATCATTGAAGGTGCGGCTTACGATATCGGATAGCTTATTAGCGAGAAAATTTAGGTTAAAATTTGAGACTGGCACAGCAAAATTGAGAGAGACGGGACGGTTAACACATGTATAACATTTATAGTAGACAAATCCGCCGAAATTGTGTTTTTAAAATGAGCGACTAAGAATGGATTTTTGAATGTGAGAAGGAGTAGAAAATTTAAAACGTTTATTAAAATATCGTGGCGTGCGATGAAAGACGCTGGTGATTTATTATAAGAGAGTAGAGAAGAAGCATCATTAAAAAAATATAAATGTGAGTGAGAGTGTATGTGGCCTCTCATGCTCCGGGAGACCACATCGTTAATAGATATATTCACATTGAAATCCCCGGTGACGATGACCTTGAAGTACGAGGACAGAAGTGATGCAGAACGTCGAAAAACAACTCTGGGTAGGCTGCTCGGGGACGCCTCTATACTGCCCTTCCTAACACCGTATATGAATCGCACAAATGTATTATTAAGTCTCTGTAGTCGTGTTCTCTGCTTGTCGCACGCGTCAAGACATACTACAGCGCAGTAAACAAGATGGGGTAAGACTAAATCTTCAACCAGCCTTCTGCGTCAAGTCTCGGTGGTACATGCTCTTATAAACCGCAGGCTATAAAGGGCTTTATTTACTTTTTTAGTTACGCTATCGACTTGCGGTTTCCACGTTAATTTACTATCTAAAGTAACACCGAGACTCACGACCGCGCTGGAGAAAGGCACGAGCGCTGCACCCCCCATATCAACGTCTGGCAATCCCATTCTGACAAAATCATTAACATATTTACGAGAACCAGACAAAATTGCTTTAGTCTTGCCAGAGTTGAAACGGAGGGACAAGTACTCGGCCCACCCTAACACCAATCGTGTCGCATCAGACACGCAAGCTACTCCCCCCAGAAGTTTATCTGCAGGAGTTTGAATGTAAGTTTGGAGGTCATCAGCATATAGTATGTGCTTGACTGTCCCACGATCAAAGAGGTCTTTAAGGTCATTGATATAGAGACTGAAGAGCAAAGGCCCGAGGACCGACCCCTGTGGCACACCCAAATTCGTCTCAACCCACGAGGAACAACCATTTTTAGATAATACGCGTTGAATTTAATCCACAGTAGTGCAGACCTCGAGAACCCGACATCGCGCAGTTTACTCAACAGTTTCGAGGGAGAGACTGTGTCAAACGCCTTGCTGAAGTCGAATAGCAACAGCAAGGTGATCTTCCTTCTATCAATGCCCGTTCGTATGCCGTCAGTTAGCTTAAGCAGGGCTGCCTGAGTACTGTGATTATGTCTAAACCCTGCCTGTGAAGGGTCGAGATTACCGGTCCTGGAGAGACAGTTGGCGATTTGGGAGTGTGCGATCTTCTCAAGTAACTTGGAAAGGAAGCACAGTAGGGCGATAGGGTGAAATCTTTTTTAAGGCCACTAACTTCCAAATACTCGGGAAGACGCCCTGAGCAAAAGAGGAGTTAAATAAACAAACTATATAATTCCCCAACACTGGCCGAGACTTCATCACAACACTATGCGGTTTGCCATCTACACCCTCGCTTGAGACGTAAAGTGAGACAACTACATCTGGAAAGGTAACTGGATGAAATGCAGAACCATCATCAGATGCAGACTGTATGATGTTTAATAAGCTATCTATATCCTCGTTGGGCGCGATTGACACCCCCGCAAAGTGTGCATTGAACTCGTCCGGGGTGAAACCATGTAGCTCCTCCTTGCTCTTGGGCAAGAGGCCAAGATTACACATTTCCCTCCAAATATCTTTCCCATGATCGAGAGCATCAGAAAGCTGGTTACTAAGAAAGGAAGTACACTCTTGAGCCATGCGCACCGCGACCTCATTGCGTAAATGAAGAAATTCGTCCAGTAGAGCGGCACTTCCAGTCCTTTTATACCGTCTGTACGTGGCGTTACGTTAGTTGATGAGTAGGTGAAGCTCAGTGCCAACCCACGGGGCTTTTCATCTACGAGGAGTTACAGTATTTAACGGTGCAAGTTCATTTATAGCTTCCAATAGATTGACACTAAGACATTTAAGCGCCCCATTTATGTCAAAGTCAGAATCTAAGGTATTTTGAGAAAGCGACGACTACTCGCAGCGGCACAAGAACTCATTGAGCTCAACCGAATTTATATTATTATAATTTCGAAAACTAAAAGTGTCTTTAGGAGACGATACCAATTGAATGTCGATGGTAGCATCAATGATATTGTGCCTGCTGCGAAAGGGCGCTAGACTGTTCCCACAGTCACTTCACATTAAACTTAGTCGTAACAAAACCAAAACCATATAGAAAATAAGATTTTAGGTCTATGATACATAAAAATTGTTCGTCACACGGCCGTAAGAACGTTCTCGTACGCGACCATCAATACTTGAATAGTGACATGCTAGTTCCTAAAAATATGTGTCAAGTGTGCCTTTACGGTATGCGTACACAAAGTAGAATTTCCTGCACGCCGCTAGGAAAAATAAAATACGCTACAAGTGTGAGAATCACCTCCATTGCACACTTGTAGCGTAATGTATTATTTAATTCATGAGAAGTAATGATATAAACTAATGTAAAAACGTGTCTGTATAGATTTATTATATTTGTACCGCATATTAAATATTTATTTTCATGTAGATAATCATTATGAAAAATCGTTTCTATACCAATTCCTCTAGTACAATTGAATTTATGCTATCAACTTATGAACACGATCGTATAATGATGTTACATTGGTTGTAATTATTTGTAAATTAATATCAATATTCTTCTGCATTTCTTCTAATAGTCTTCTATTATTCATCATAGATCCACAAATACTTTCCTGTAATTCTTCTAATTGCTTTAATTGATTCGCGAAGTCTGCAGCTGAAAAGTATAATCGTTGATGTTATATATATTCATACATAGTATAAAGTGCATAAAACTTCTCTTCATTATCAAAATTTTTATATTTGGCTACATTTATATGTTACGTCTTAAATGGACGTAGATAATATAAGACTAGCAAGTATTGCTCGGTCGCTGACGCGAAAGATAGCTACTCATTTTGCATTGAAATATATATATATATATATATATATATTTCATAAGTTATCCTACATACAAAAAGGGCGCGAATAATGACCCTCATTGGGGTCCGGAGCCTAAATTTCAACCTCGCTACTTGACAGCAAAAGAAATAGCTTGTGTCGCCACCTACTGGGGCGGAAGAGAGTTAACTATAGTAAAGACCGTGTGACTGGCAGCCAGTGCTGGTAGCAGAGGATTTCACAGTTGCAACTATCACACTTGGAGCCGTCCTTGGCTTAGTGGGTAAGGCGCTTGCCTGCTAATACAAAGCGACTCAAGTGGTCGTGAGTTCGATTCCCGTCTGGAGCTCGAAAATTTTTTCGGGCTTTTTTCGGACGGAAAAAGAATCTCAACTACGGTATTTGGAAAAAAAGTCCCACTGGGCAAAATTATTGAACAATAACAAGTCCCACTGGGCAAAAATTGAATAAAAAAGTCCCACTGGGCAAAATACCAGGTAATGGCCTAAGCTCACCAGCAAAAGGCCAATAAAAACTATTAAAAAAAAAAAAAAAAAACTATCACACTTCAGAGCTTACCGACAGTTGAATCATTCATCTGCCTACAGCGCATTCTGGAAACTCAAGGTAACAAATTTAATACTTGTCAAAAAAAATACACATCGATTGATCTTAAATTGCTCCGTCGATCGGTATCATTTTTTGAAATTGCTGCATTTTATATTCTTCAAAAAAAAATATGAAAATCTGAATTTTTGGTTAAGTAAACGTGGTATAATGTATAATAAGTAGCGCAAACGCACAGCCGACACGAACATCGTTGTAGAATCGACCCTAAAGTGCTTTGTCAACAGAAATAATTATTAAGTTAGATAAAAATAAAAAAAGTAAATAAAAAATAAGTACAAAATAAGTACTAAATAAGTAAAAAAGATGCAAAAAAAAGTAAAAAATAACATAAGTAAAAAATATGTTAAAAAAAGTAAAAAATAACAAGTAAAAAATAAGTAATTAAAAAAAAGAGAGCAATAATGGAATGAAGGTTTGTAACCTCAAAATAAGTTTACAGATTATAATTTTGAATCTTTTTTACGCAGAAGTGTACTTAATATTATAAAATAAGTGCACATATTTAACAAATGTATGTACTTAGATTTTATAGTTTTGAAACTTTTTAAACATACATAGTTTTATCACTAGCATTTCTCAGTTATATGTATTGTTTTTATAAAGTATATTGGCTATTTTTAATGTTGCCAGATATTAATAATATTGAATGAAATTATTTAATAATTATTCTAGTTTAATGTAGGAAGAAGTGGAGGTGTATGAGCAGTAATTTTTTTCGAAAGTATGAATTGTGTAATGAAGAATTACAATAAAATCGAAGTGCGCATATCCTGAAATCTTGTTGTGTTTGTAACGCATTATATCATTCAATTAAATATTGACATATTTTAAATTATAGAAAATCAACCAAAGAAAGCCATGTATTTCAACTAATTTTATGCCTGTGGTGGCGATTAGCAAACACGAGTTTTAGTCAACCTGTAGATATATTTAACCTACATAATTGGTCGTGCGAGTTTACGGCGTCATGAAACTTTTTGCAGGACTCTGGTTCCAATCTCGACCATGTCGATTTTTTTTCGTTAAATGTTGAACATCCTGCTAAAACTAGCCTATTAAAATAGACACAAAATTTGGATTGTCAGATTCTTTTATTTAAGCCCTGAAACAGTAGTATTTTTGGCAGTAAACTTAAATTACTTTTCAACTTTTACATTTAACAATTTTGTGAGAAATTAATATATTCTACGTTAATGCCCAAATAGATGTATTTTTTATCCAATTTAAGCGTTTTTCATCACTTTTCCACTGTTATCTTGGAAGGAATTGCTTTTAACCCATTAACACCTGACAGGACAGAATTCCTGATCGGTTTCACAGCGTCGTTTTCAAACAGAAAACGTACGATTGATTGAACCTAAACCAAGTTTCTTCATGTTTTTGTGTGCGCTCTTTCGATCGTACGATCAAAATTTCCGATCAAAATTTCCGCGGTTCAGAAAAAAAAATATGGTGTCATTAAAGAAAAAAGTGCAGAAAATTTGAAATTTTTCTCAATTAATCATTTTTTTTTGAAACGAAAAAACTCTTAAACCCAGTTCAAACTGCTAAAAATAGTGGACATGATAGTTACAGCTTATGGCGGAAAATTTTTTTCTAACCTCTATAAATGTTGATTCTTCCAAAATGGCGGATCAAACCAAAAATATCATACAATATGTATTTTTCTTGGAAATTTTTTGGCGCATATTTTTTGGCTCATTTTGCAATTGATATCAAAGTGATAGTGTAGGTTTTTAGGGTCGCTGATTACGAATCTGATATAAGATTTCAAAAATTCAAAATGGTGGACCCAATATGGTGACTATTTTAGGTTAGAATTGCGGTTTTGTGAATAATTTACTTAAAAAAAAAGTATAATAGGGTTTTTGGGGTCGCTGATTACGAATATGATATCAGATTTCAGAAATTCAAAATGGCGGACCTAAAATATCGACTTTTCAAGGTTAGTTTCCCGATTTTCTGAGTAGTTTACTCGTAAAATAGTTTACGGGAGTTTTCGGGGTTATTGATTCCGAAGCCCATTTCAAATTGGCCTCATTCACAACGCCGAATCCATTAAGATCAACATAATTTTGTATATCCATCTTGGCAGTGTAAATAGTTATTCGAGTTCACAAGTTCAGGCAATAGAGTTTCATAAATGTTAATGATTATTATCACTATACTTGGAGCAATTCTCGTTCAGTTTGCATAAATCTAGATCTACGGCGTATCTGCATTAGTCTCACATTGTTGTAGCCATTTCATTTTAGCCATAGTTTTCGCTTAGTCTGAATAAATCTGGATTTAGGGCATATTTGAAAGTCTCGCATTTATTTATTTTTACTTTTATTTATTTATTAATACCAGAAGAAAATGTAGAATAAATTGCACATAATAACACATTACAAAAGTAACCCAGCAGAGGAAAATCTTTTCCTGTTCGCTGGTCTGGCTCTATATAAACTAAAAGACTTACAAACTATAAAATACTAAAATAACTCATCGCTGTTGTATTCTATGCAAAGTGCAATTCGTGTCTTAATTCCTAGTAACATAGTTATTAGGTTAAGTCGTGTGTGTAAATTTGTATGTACCATATGTATTCTAGTTCTTCATGTCCAATACCTAATCAACATTGCACTTGCTTTTGTAAACATCTCTGTTAATGCATTCCTGCTTCTCTTGTATATTTCTTTCTCGAAGTTGTTTAATCTTGCGGGACATGTTAGGCCAGCTACACATGTCACACGATAGTGTGGAAACATTTCTCTATGTTGTAAGGCGGAATCGCATTTACAAGAAGAAGTGAAAACAATGTCGTCTAGTACTATTATATCGTGAATAACTCCGAAAATAACTCCTAGATATCTTGTTTCATCTACTCTTTTTATGTTGTTACCCTGAATGTTTGTGTTCAAATTTTTCGTTGTGCTGTTGCAATTATTTCCAAATTCCATATACACTGTTTTATCTGTATTTAAAGACAATTTATTTAGTGCTAAACAATTTGCTGTTTGTTGTAAATAGATATTCATTTTAGTTTCAACCTCTAGCCAGTTGTTTCCAGTTGTTATTATTGCGGTGTCGTCCGCGTATGATAATATTGTGTTTTCAGGCAAAGAGTTTAATAAATCGTTGATCTAAATGATAAAATGGTCCTAGTATAGTACCTTGCGGAACTCCCTTGTTGATATTTTCGAAATTGCTGTTGTAATTGTATACGTTGACTTTTTGTTTTCGGTTATTTAGATAACTTTTTATTAGGTTGGGTGCGTTTCCCTTAATGCCATAATTCTACAATTTGTCTAGTAAAATTTGGTGATCTAATGTGTCAAACGCTTTTGCTAGATCAAGGAAGGTTATTGCTATTGGGTAACTTGTGTCTAGTTGATTGTAGATTATGTTTGTAATTTCGTATAAATATAGGTCTGTAGTTTGTTGGAGAGTGCTTTTCTTTTGATTTATGAATAGGAATTATTTCAGCTAGTTTTAGATCTTCCGGCCATATTCCCTTTTCTATGCATTCATTAAAAATGTGTGCCAAAGGAAAAGAGATGCATGCTGCCAGTATTTTTAGTGTTTTTGCATTGATTCCATAAACACCACCATCTTTGTTTCCCATATTTAGTATAATTTCTTGTATCCCTGTGCTGTTTCTTGGTTGGAAAACGATAGTTTTATCATTCATTGGTGGTAATTTAATGTGCTGATTCCTTGGTGTTTGTATTTTGTCTACTAATGCTTTGCCAACATTACAGAAAAATTTGTTGATATTTTCTGCTATCTCTTTAGGATTTTTAATTTTTTTTATTTTCTTCTATGATGTAGTTAATATTATTATTATTTTTAGAATTTTTTCCAATATTGTTGTTAATTATTCTCCAGAGATTTTTTGGATTGCTAGTGTTTTTTCGTATCTGCTCTTTATCGAATTCTTCTTTTGCTTTCTTTATGATCTTATTAAGAAGTTTAACGTAATTTTTATAATCTTCTTTTTTATTTTCATTAATTGGATCATATTTCCAAATCTCATAAAGTTTTCCCTTGTTCTTGCATAATATTATACTTGCTTTTGTTATTCCATTTTTCCTCGGTCTCATATTATTTTTATCATTTTTATTTACATATTCGGCTTTACTTAGACATATTTTAATTTTTTCCGTTAGGTTATTGAGTGCAAGATTTGGATCCGAGATAATAGTGTTGTTTATTCAGTTGATTGTATTAGCTACGTTGTTTAACTTATTGTAGTATACTTTTTTTCCAGTGTAATTTTTCTTGTTTTTTTTTTTAATTTTCTTTATAGACATAATAATGGGATAATGATCATTAAATGGTACTTGAGTAGTTTTACATCAACTCTTCAAGCGCGGCGCGGGAGTGTTTAATCGTGCTGTTTTCAGCTCAAATTTAAAGGGCTAAAATCCTCCTAGACATTATCATAACGAAGTGATTTCGATGTATTTTTTCCTCGGCTTTCCGATGGTCTTCTCAGATTTGTTAAATTTGCTTAATTTGACCTTGAAAAAAATATAAAATGTGCTATATCTCAAAAAATGCAATTTTAATATTTTTTTTGACCTGCTAGATCGAAAGAGGAGGAAATTTTACGTCGATATAGCTATTTCCTGGAAAGGGGTTTTTCGATTTTATCGAGATATTATTTAAGATATAAATTTAAGAATTTTTCCAATTTTTCGAGGATTTCGAGATAAATATAATATTACATGTATTTTCAAATAAAAAGGTACAATGTGTAATTTTTCCATGGTTTTATTAAACACTAATTTATTGCTTTTCGTATAATTTATTAAACGTAATGAAAATAACAATTTTTCAACCTAATGATGGGTATGAAAAAATCAATTAAAAGAAAAAAAAATTTGCCCGAAGGTAGGATCGAATCCGCGCTTCCTGCGTTTTTCAGCAGTCAAAAGCGCGGAGAGAGACGGCGCCATATCTTTTCGGCTAATTATCTCGAAACTTTACACTCATCAAAATCGAGTAAATAACTGTTTCCGATGCAAAATTTTACGTTCTTTCGTTTGGTGCCATCCATTTTCTTGGGGACGAAGCCGTTCTCGAGATATAAGCAAATAAAACTTTTAACTTTAACTTTTCTTTGCTAACGCAGTGCGCGCCACGCGGGACCACGCGAGACCACACGGTTAGGGGCGGTGCGTGGCGGAGGAGTGGGGTTACAAGACACTCTTACACACCGAATTAGTAGCAGCCTGCTGTTAAATTAGTAGCAGCTTGCTGTAAATTTTACAGCAGCTCTGCTACCAAGATAGTAGCAAGCGCCTGCTACAGAAATAGTAGCATGCTGCGGCAAATACAGTAGCATTTCGCTACTGATTTAGTAGCAGAGGTCTGACACTGTTTTTGTAGCAGCCGTTTGCTACTAAATTTGTAGCACATTTTTCTCCCTGTACAACCAATATATGGGTGGAGTAGAATTACACGATCGACATTGTAGTAATGTAATGCCTTTTATAAGATCCAAGAAGTGGACATTTGTTGTATTTACGAGGTTGATTCAGTCAGCTATCGGAAATAGTGTTGTCATATTCAATGCTGCTAATAGAGGCAAGAAAGTAGGTACAAAGGATTTCTGTTTGAGCATTGCAAAACATCAAATCAAGAAAGCTAAGGTAATGCGTAAGATTCAATCAATCGTACGTTTTCTATTTGAAAAAGACACTGTGAAACCGGTCAGGAATTCTGACCTGTCAGGCGTTAATGGGTTAAAGAAAAATGTTCAACAGAATAAGGATGTATTTTTTAGTTCTTAAACTTTGTCTTTTTACACTTCATGAAAAGTTAATATTTTTTTTTTTAAACTTATAGCTTAAAAACATTTTTTGATATTCTTAACCTTTAGACTGCCGGAGAATCAATATATTGATGCACCCCATGATCGACACTGTGTGTATGATCAATCATTCATATAAGGTACCTTAAATACCAGTTTTCTGAGGGCGATATGCTCTTCCAAATCCTGGCAGTCTAAAGGTTAAAAGGTGTGCCATTTCGAAGTCTTTCGATAGATATGGACCAAAATAGGAATGTTACTATTCTATAATATAATAAGGAAACTCCCAAAGTTTCAGTTCGATCGGTCAAGAAATGGCCGAAAAATCTGATAACATACGCACATACTTCCATATATGAAAGAAAACAAAAATGGCTCAAAAACCATGTTTATCGTAATAGAAATTTGTTTTGTCTTAAAATATATGATTTTTGAAATTCGGCACTTTTTGCGATAACCATAATACAAGGCAGTGCATTGTAGCAGTCACCTCACACTAAGTGTGAGGTGTTCGAGAGGCAAGCGCTCAGAGCGCACGATTAACACGTCGATTTCTTTTTTTTTTACTTTTGTTCATTAATAAAGTTTTATACACTAGTTTTTTAGAAAATATTTTTAAGTTATTTTAAATTCACGAGGAAACAACGTACATGAGATACAGAAAGCGTGGTAATTAAATCACACAGCAGTGAATATACGGCGGATAAGATACCTCGCAGACGCAAGCAAGAAACCAAAGACGGGAAGGAGGGAAGGATGATCAAGGGCTTCGCAATTTTGTCGACGATCCTCGTAGTCCAAATCGCTGCATACAGGTAGTGCCAGTTTTTTTTCAAAATTAAATAACTACGTTTTTCCAGCTACCCCGTGTAAAGGTAGAAATCACGCGTAAGCGAAAAAAAAGAAACATAGTTGCTAAATTTTTAAGAAAGAAAACAGAAAATGGCTTTCGCTCGGTTATTCTCGCGGTCAAAAAGAGACAAATATTTAAACGCGAAGCGGGATAAATCAAGGGACCGCGCACGTTCTCTTTCGCCGGAGATCACTGATAGGAGCGTCGAAACGCATTCAAACGAATACACTTACGGCGGAAAACCAGCGTTAATATAGATGAATATATACAATTTTTGCAAAAATATGACAGAAACACAAGAGCAGTGATTCAGGAGGGTATCTGGAGTTATAATAAGTTTTGCCGCGACCGTTCAGAGCAAGACCTTTACGAGACGGTAGAAAAATAGAGAACTTCACACAAACAATCGCGCTATAAGGAAGAGATGGAAAACATCAACGAGAAGAATAGGAGGGCATCGGAGCTCAATCAATTCTCGAAAACGGCGGCGATAATGAGAGGGACACACGGGCAAGCAGCGGGAGAAGCTAGGGAAGCATTGGGCAACTTTGAAAGAAAACCAGCATCAAACACAGAGCGGTTTTTGCTGGAAAGTAACGCATGAACCATGCATCAACGCAACATGAGTATGCCGGCAAATACATAAGGCGTAACGGGAACTACAGACCGGCACTCGACTAATGTGCGAAACAATACTCCTTTCTTGGATCTATCACTCCAAGTGTAAGCCTTGCGATTCACACTGACGCCGAACGCAAAAATCTTAGATCTTAAGCAATAGCAGGCAGTGCAGCATTTCGACCAAAAGATGAATCACCAATAAAGGTCGACAACACAGACCTATTTCGGCACCCTGTCAGCATCGGTACCCCGTCAGCATCGATACTACCGCTGTGGACAGAGCCGTTCAACCGAAGGCAACAATACGCACGGGTAGCTTGGCCGCAGGAACAAGCGTAAACGGCACCCGCACCAGCGATGCATCTGTTTGCTTGCGCGACACCGCAGCCACAAATAGACCAACAGATGCACTACCAAGTCAGCCCGGTTGCGCTACACCAGGAAATTAATCACATACAAGAATTCGATGGGACACCGGACGTTCGGCCAGACAAACGAGAAGTGCATCATTTACGCGCTCGGCAACAAATTGAAGGGGCGTGCGGCCGTCGGCAACACAGTGCGGTTAGCACAATATACATCAAGAGAGGCTGTTAAGCGATCTCTCGACACAGTATAACAGAGCAAGCATGCCCGACGAAATAATGTCACAGCTAAAAGAAGTCGGGCAGAGACAGGGGGAATCAGCCAGAGATTACGGCCTAAGAGTCTAGAATTTGCTCAACAGGGTGCTCACTATATACGATGTAGCATCAAGTTTTATAGAGGGAGAAAGGCAAATCAGCAAGGAATGTGCGGAAAGAGACGCGTTACAATACTTCCTATTCGGACTCTTAAATTGACTGGAGCAAAGAGTCAGGTGTGAAAGGCCGACCTCGCTGAGTGAAGCGGCGGCACTTACGATAGACTTCGGATGCAAACAGCCAAATGCGTTCGAACAGGAGTATCGAGCAGAGAGATACTGAAAGAGAAACAGAAATGAAACACTCCACACGCAAAATATCAACGAGACCGCGCTCTTTTCATGTGGTTACTGTAGGATGAATAACCACAACGAAGCGGTGCTTCAGGAAAAAGAATATTCAGATAATATGCAATTACTGTGGGATTATCAACCACGAGGCAAAAGAATTAATGTCCAGCCACCCTCGTATACTTTATCAAAAGCTTTCTCGGCACGACTGACGCGCACTAAATCACCAACGCTGTATTTACGCTGGCGTGAATACTTGACACAGCAACCTCAAACTTGGACCGGCCTTTGACACATTGTATAAGGTTACTTTGGCAGGTACCATTTTAGTCCCACTGGGCCATGAATTATTGTAGGTTTCAAGAAGATTATTCAACCCGCCAGTGTAGCGTCTCGTATGGATGTGTATAAAACAGCGCGATAAACGGCCTTTCAACGTTCTAATAAATCGTCCGTCTACGACTATCTTGACATCCGGATCCCGCAAAGTGCGATTAATAAGGTTTCTCTTTTTCAGCAACTGCTGTACTTCGCGATCTATAAATTTTTTACCCTTGTCTGTCTGTAAATAAATAGGATGCGGTACTCTCGCACTGCTTTTTCATTAGAATGCGCTCAAACGTTTCGGCGACAGCTTTAGATGCCTTGTCTAAAAGGGGCTCCGCCCACGCATACTTTAAGAGCACATATATAACTATAAGTACATAGGACTTTCGATCGTTATCTTCAAAGATTTAAAATCAGCTAAGTCGGCCTCCCATACCTTGTTCGGACTAAACACATTGTAGATACGCCATGGGAATCGATGCCTCACCAATCTTTGTAGATTGTGAGAATCCTGCGTATCGTGCCACTGTGATACCTATATTTCCAGGCTATATTTTTTGCTTACACTACGTACAAGCTTACACCCGCCAGAATATGCTGATGGGGCAGTCAGATCATGATAAGCGTCTTCTCCATCTGGCTTTCTCTTAAACACTGACTTTTTATTTATTCTGACATGCTTACTTGTAAAGAGATTTCTAATGCGTTTATAAAATTCTTCAAATATAATTTTGCTAACCATGCAAAAAATGGTCATCGTGACTGCTGCTTTCTCTTCGTGATCCAACGTTTCGGACAACATGCGCGAGAATACGTAATGTCTTGCTCGATACAGGCTTTATCTAGAGTATTTATGTCAGTCTCATCACGTGCCAGCCGTTCTTCAAGATCCGTGCATGAATCTAGAAATTCGTAGTCCGGTAGATGCATCTTAAAGGGCACAATGCTGATCAACGAATCCGTGAATGATTTGGAGGACAGTGATAAGGTAGCCCTTGTACCGTTCTCTACGCCACCTCGTCGTCTTCTAGATGCATCCATGATCCCAGTTAAAATTTTGACGGTTTTATCAATCAAATTCTCTTAGGCTGCAATGATGGTGTATTTTGTGCCCTCAACTTCACCCCCTTCTCGTAATTCTTTCTTTTCCTTTTTTTATCACCTTTTTTATAGGCTAAATAAGATGAATTTGTATCATTGATACCACCACTTGCTCCAATACCTCTTCTTCTTCTCCCTCTTTTTCTTCTTCTTTATCAGTTGTATCATTTTGAGATACGGAAAAATTTTCTGATGAAAATGTCTCGATTGCGTTCCAGAGAAACTTATTTCCTACAAATTCCCGGGGTACGTATGCCTCGAAGTATGCGCGCAAACTGAACGTATGCGCGCGGCGATGGCCTATTTCTATGTTTCATAGCATCGTTGATAAGTTCAATAATGTTTGCGCCACGAGCAGCTCTGCCATCTACAGATATTAAGCCACGATTATCCTATGTGATATTACCTGTTCTTCGCAATAGCTTAATTAAATTTTGCAGAATTCTCAGTATGTTTTAAAAGGATGGTCTCCAGAATATGAAGATCATCTGGCGAATTAGATTTAGTGGCGACGGTTATTTCTACTAGTCTGATCGTATCGGCAATTTTTCTGTCTAGTTTGCGTGAAATACTGCTGACCGATGCATCATGGGCGTTTCTATCAGTGGTAGTAGCAGTCTTAAAATGTAAACATCTGTGCAGCACTTGCTCATATATAGAGCATTCTTCCCACTCATTTATCGGTAAGATCAAAATTTTAGTCATGTCCTCGTCGAGACGCGTTGTTTCCGTTACCAAGGTTTGCACACTGTTGCCAAAGACTGTTCTAACAGGTGCTGCTGTAGCTCCTGGTAAATATCGCTGTACCCTCTCAATTGTGACACCTGTCACTAAATCAAATACAATTTCTATATTTAAAATAAATAGTTAAAAGAAACTTAAATATTAAGATAATCATATTTACGAGCGTTGTATAGACTATTTTAGTGCGATTATTGTTTATATAAGTTAAATTAGCATAGAGAATAAAAAAATCTAATATAGTATTTCGCAATAACATTATTGCAAAAATCGATAAACAAATTATTTTCAAGTAAAGCGATAAAATAAATAGAACGCATGAATTGCGAATATATACGCGCGCACACATACAACCGCACTACATGCGAATCAAAGCGTATGCGTGCGAATCAAACTTCTTATCCCCACCAAGCAACATCAAGGATGATCATCGCAGAGAGGGGGAAGCCGATCAAATCGCCGCCTCAACTATAAAAGCGGCACATCACGCAGCGAT